>CM072237.1:22373080-22426028 GCA_036851935.1 Coregonus suidteri
TGGTGTTCTGTTGGTTTGGGTTGTTCTATGTTTTTGTATTTCTTTGTTTGAATGAGTGACTCCCAATCAGAGGTAACGAGTGTCAGCTGTTGGCTCGTTGTCTCTGATTGGAGCCATTTTTATACTGTCTTTTTTCACCTTGGGGTTGTGGGTTTTTGTTCCGTGTTCAGTCAGTGTTACTGTGGACTTCACGATCGTGTTTTGTTTTGTCAGTACTTTAATATAATAAGGTAATGTTTCTTTCACACGCTGCGCCTGGTCTACTTCGCTACTAGACGATCGTGACAACAGTTACATTGCTAGAAGCAGACTGATGGGTTCTATCATACACTCACACACAGTTTATTAGTTGTTTATTAGGACAGAGTTTCATTTAATTTATTCATGCAGTAGGTTTGTCTCCAAGTTTTAAGAAATCACTTGTGATTTGGTGGGAGTGTAACTGCCTCTGTCGCCAGTTTATTTCATGTATTAGCACTTTTTATTTAATGTATTTGCACTTTTTATTATTTAATTTGTTCTGAATTGTACGTTTACAGCAGACGGAACTAATTATTGGTTCCGCCCGAGTGTTGTCACCCAAGCGCCTTTAGCGACGCACCGAGGAAACTTACCGCAAAAAGCGAATTATTTTCCACTGTTATCGTGTTTAAGTGCATACTTACAAAGAAGATAAAGGACATTTAAAAGGATGTTTAGCACCTCTGTGTGATAAGCAGCAATCACTGGAGGAGCTACACTACCTAACCAGTGAACATGTGGCTGTGACCGTCCTGTCAATGCCTGTCATCACTGTTGATATCTTTTACTGCAGGTATGCTTTCTGTATTTTTGTTATTTTCTAAACACAACGCATGTATACTATACGATCACTTTGTGGATTCAGTCTGAGAGAGATATTCTGAGAGCAGTGAACGTGTGGCTGTGACCGTCCTGTCAATGCCTGTCATCACTGTTGATATATTTTACTGCAGATAAAAAACCGAGTCAACCTGAAGTGTGGTGTCCGTGTGCCTTTCTTCTGGGGGATATGTGAAGTTGGTTACACTATATAACTGCCCGTACGAACCGCCTGCGAAACGCCACTCTACCCACTGCTGTCAGACTCTAGTTCTTCAATGGTTTTTCCCAAAGATTCTTTTTTTTACAATCACATTTTAACATTTAAATTCCATCATGAAAAATGTCTGTGATGTTTCAAGTGTTCTGTATTCTATTTATGTCACGTATTATGTATTTAAATTAGTGTTTTGCAATTATTAGTAATGTCAGTTCTGCACTTCTCTAGTTTATCTGTGAGCAAGAATAAATGAACTCAAACTTCATCATCAGTGCATCAGACCAGCCCTCATCTCCTGGTACCCTTAAGCCCAACCTAATATCAGGCATCACACTGAATTTGAATGAAAGATGTCCTCATCACAGCACAATGGCCAGGTTGTGCACATGTGTGCACGTGTTTATGCATGTGTGTCTGTGTGTGTGATTAGGCATCACGATGGGGGTTGATTGGTTGTTATGAGCGGAGGACGACGTGTACGTGCTAGTGGTCATGAGCCACAACGTCAAAGAGCTTCCCTCACTCTCAGGGGAGTACAGCTCCTCTCAGCTCAGAGTATTCACTGCCCTCCACGGAGGCATGGGGTCACCCTCGCAAACAGATGCTTCTCAAACATTCACCATACATCATGCTCATTGAAGAAACTATGATCGGCAACTGTCCAAAGCTCCCTTCTTCCCCCCCTCCCCCCTCTCTTCCCGGGTATTTCTGTCCTGGTGGTATGTACTTGTGTCTTTAGTCCCGGAACCTTAACGAAAGGAAAGCAGGGACGGGGGCGAAGGGCTCCATCTCGGGCTCTTATTGGTACGTGAGGTGTTCCTCCATGCCTTTCTGTTAGTAGATCTGCTGCTCATTATCCATTGTTGAAGAGGACCCGCGATGACCACGCCACTGGTGATGGCATTCTGAGGCTTAGGCGGTTGCAATGAGGGGGACACAATGCGTCAAACCTGAACACACAATACAACACACCCAAAATACTCCAACACACAAGCTAGTAAGGGCGATTCCCCGCCAGAAAGGCCCAAAAATATTTTGGGTATCTCAGATTGTTCTGGCAATTATCACATATAAACGTAAATTGGGATGAAGTATGTTTATAGTGTGTTTTAAATTTGTATCAAACATTGTTGGGGGGGGGGCGAAAATCATTGTGAAAGTGCAATGTTTAGGCACTTTTTAGACCTTAACCATGCCTCCTGTAAGACCCTATGACCTCCCGGTGAAACGGTACCATGATACAGACAAACATCTTGTCATTATACTCCTTATAGTGTGCTCTAAAATATTTAGTTAAGTCTAGATTCTAAATAAAAAAATTCACAAAAGTATTAAAAACATTACAAATATTAATATCTCAAAAGTAACCTCTTTTGATGTTGTAAATTTCTGCCCCTAGGGCCACCTTCCATTTATTGTTTAAAAACACTATACTCTTACAAGTACATTCACATTGCCAGAGTCGGTTACTCTGCTACCTTTTGAAGTTATGATACATTTTATGAGCACCACCAACCAACCGTGGAATGGGCCAATGGGAATTCAAAGGTGAAAATGCTTGGTGATTTGCTGACATGTGAATTTGTTAATGACCTATAATGCCAATTTCTATGAATAAAATCGATTCAATTCTTCAAAAAGTATATGGTTCCAAAAAATGTCAAAATCAAAAAGGGTACTTTAAGGAATCCAGTAATCTCTCGTTTATCGCGGGGGTTTAGTTCCGAAAATGAACCCAGCGATAAGTGAAATCGACAGAAATAGAAAACTTTTTTGTTTTTACAAATTAGCAACTATTACATGTATGATACAACATACAGTGCAATCACGTGTATGCCGTTTCGTCGGACATTATGGGTTTAGAAGATGTTCGAAAAATTACAAGATAATTTGGCCAACTTAATGTAAATTTGCCAAGCTGGTTTTATGTAAGTACACATAAATCTGCACGAGACGCACAAAAATTTGATAGAACAATTCGTTAGCATGTTGTGATACAAGAAGCGGGAGGAAGTTTTTAAGCGAAATCAGAAATGCAGAGCACAAATGCACCAAAAAAAAAAAAAAAAACATTATGAAAAATCCGCGAAATTAGCGAAATCCGCGGATAAGTGACACGCGAGAGTGGCGAGGGATCACTGTACTCCATATTTTAGAGAACCACTATCAGGAGTATAATGACATGATGTTGTGTCTGTATTCATGTACGGTTCACGGCTCATAGGTGTCTTCATAGGATGCCTGTATAGGTCTAAAAAGGGCCTAAATGGCAACACTCATCATGATTTTCTCAGAAACGGTTTGTGATATAAATGTAAAAAGGCATATCAAACATCGTTCATCACAATTAAAGTTTGGTATGTGAGAATTGCCAGAACAATCTGAGATGGCCAAAATATTTTGGGACCATCATTGTGTAGACATCACCCAGAAAGACTGTGGATCAGTCCCACTACAGGTCGGAGACAGTAACTCCTTGGTCGTGATGAGGGAGTTGGAGTGTAAGTAGTTAAAGTGGCCCCCCCAGACAGGGACAGGGGGTACAGTGGCGCCAGATGTAGACAGAAGGTATAATGGTGTCCATAGTTCGACTTGTTTTATAGCTGTGGTGGGACCAGTGTCAAAGTGAAAAATACTGTCCAAGCAGCTGATTTTTAAAGGGTCTCTGTGAGCACCATGGACTCTGTGAGGATTCAACTACGAAGGGGCCATACTTGGAAATAGGGCGAAGGAAAAGTACTTGGCAGTCTAACCACATTTGTTCTCTTTTTGTCAATTGAGCTTGCTCAGTTTCGATTGTATCATATTTCACAGCAAAGGAAATGCTCTACACAAGTGATTTGAACCAACGATTGTTACGAGGATAGAACCTACGGTATTGCATATCTTGTAGGGGCATATCCTCAACCGCTGGCTACGGTAGGGCGGGGGTGCGAGAGAGAGCTATTGTATGTAAACATAACTGCAGAAAACTAGAAGGGTTTACAAGTATGTTTGTACTCTCTTGCCAAATCCTTATGGAATTGACATGCAAAACAGTCTGGCCTTTCTGGTGAACCTCAACATTTCCAATATGCAGCCGACATTTTGTGAAAAGTTCAATGATTGGTTGATGAACATAAACATTGAATAATTCCAAGACAACATATGGAACCTCAATCTAGAATAAAAATGTTGGACAACAAAATCAAACATTTTAGCATGTTAGCTAGGCAAGCACTGGTATTTTGATGATTTAAAATCAAAGTGATATAAGATGTCTGTGGTTGGAAAATGCCAGTATGTATTAAGTTGGATGGAAATGTTGACGGGAACCTAGCAACTTGTATACATGAGTCGATTTGGCTTGACAATGGGACAATGGAGTAGGCCAAAAAGCTACCAAAAAAAGATCTGGGACCAGGCTCACAGAAAACAGCCTGAAAAAAAGAGCACATAACAGGAATCCTACAAGGGTAGGTCCCACTTATAAAATGCTGGTAGGTCGCGCCCACACTGGTTTCAGACGTAGTCCAGTGATAGAGCTGTTGTGATAGAGCTGAGGTGACAGTTTGACATGACTACCTCTCCCCAGCCAGATTGAAAAAGGAAGCGAGCTACATCAGATGGCTGCCACTTGTTAACCCTGAGTACTGTATAGGGTTCAAAACAGAGTACAATACCAATTTAAAGCTGCAATATGGAACTTTTTAGGCGACCCGACCAAATTCACATAAAAATGTGTGTTATAGATCTGTCATTCTCACTGAAAGCAAGTCTAAGAAGCGGTAGATCTGTTCTATGCACGCTATTTCTATGCTTCCCGTTCTTAAGTGTTGTTTTTGTTTTTTGCGTCTTTACTTTCGGATTTGTACACCAGCTTCAAACAGCAGAAATATTTTTGGTTATGCAAAAGATATTCACAGCGGTTTAGATGGTATAATGATTCTCTACACTATACTTGCTTATTTTGTCACATAAACTGAAATAGGCAAACTATTAGAATTTTTAGCAACAAGAAATGGGGAGCATTTTGCATACATTTTTAAAGGTTTTTTGATTTTCATCTCCTTTTTTTAGTTTATTAAAAATATTTGTAGGATGTGTTGGAAGGTATCATTTTAACTTTAGTCCCTTTGTTTTTTTATATATATTTTTTTTATAATTGTCATGGCAAATCTGAAAGCTAGGCCAAAAATAGTAAAAGGACGTATCTCCATATTGAATTTTCAGATAGATACCCTATGTACAGGTATTTTTAAAAAACTCACCCTGAAGACAGAAAAGGCCCCAGTGGAAATTTAAAACCTAAGAAACCTTTATATAATCAAGGTAGGTTCCACCAAACTGCAAAAAATAAAAATGAGGGGGATCTTTGTTTTGGTAAAATTAATAATGAAAAAAATGGGATGGAAACCCCTTTATCCCAAAATTTTTTATATTATATCCATCTATCAAAGTCAATTGGAGCAAAAATGTTATTTGTGGGGGTCCCCATAGGCCCCGGAAAAAGATGCAGTTATTAGGTCAGTTTAAACCAGAAATTTATGATGAAATCACAGGGAAGGGAAAAGTGATGGCGAGCTCCGTTCCAAAAAATATTGAGTGTTTATACTGGGACAGACAAATTTTGCTTGGCTGACTTTTGATAAAAAAAAATTTCTCTTCTTTTTCCCTAATAGCGAGGGGGCCTACCCGATGTCTGCGAGTGTTGGCTGAGCGACGTACCAAAAAAGAGAGGCCCTTGCTAATAACGCAAATGTTTAGTGAAAAAAACAAAAGTGGTTTTGAAAAGCGATTTGAAACCATTTATTTGTTTTTTTTTTATTGGAATGGGATTTTAACCGCATAGGTTATTTTTATAGTTTCCGCATCACGCACAGCCTTTTATCCGCAAAAAAATCGAGGGAAAAACCTTTAGAATATTCGCATGAAAATTTTCCCCAAATTTGGATGGAAACCTAGCTAGCAAATATTTAAAACCCCGCATAAAAAAAATATGAGACAGTTTCACCATACTGATTGTTGCTTTTAAAGTTCTGGTTTTCTATTGTGGGTAGTAATTTTTCCTTACTTTGCGGGAAACATCTGGAAAGTGTATTAAGGGGGCCCCCAAAAAAACAGAGGACTTTGGGCTATGTGGAGGCCAGGGTTGGTCTTTTCAAATCACGCCACCTGTTTGCATGAAGCAGGGATATATATACCATGGTTGGTGAAGGAGGGGGGAGGATCATATTTGGGATTGGTTTTCGTTGCTCTCCGATTCGCGAGCTGAAAATTTGATGCTGAAATCTTTAAATAAACCTTAAATCAAAGACAGTGTCAACACATCATCGCGCTCGTTGTTCGGACCCACAAAAATTGCCGACGGGGATTTTGGGGAGTTGCGTTGTTAACTTTCCATCATGGCCCCGAGCGACTCCGTCCAGGGGCCCGGAGAAAAAGGTGAGTTTTCTCCAACTTTGGGCGTGGTATTTCGTGGGCTGTGGTGCTTTTGAGGGAATGCACCGTAAAGAACCTGTGGTGCCATGCGGATTGGTGTGATGAGTTTCCCGTTCTAAATTTCTGATTTTTTTTGCGTGGAAACACGAAAACAGGGGGGAGTGTGAAATAAAAAAGGAAAAAGAAAAAAAAGGAATGATAACAGGGCCCGGGGAAATTTGGTTTGAAAAAATTTAAAAGGGAAAAAGGAAAAAATTAAGGAAAAAAAAAGGGAAAAAACAGGAATAACGTTTAGGACGCGCGATCTACGGAAGCCCCAAATGGGCGACTTTAGATGGGCGAAAAACCCTGGAAAGTCACAGGTGAATTTCGGGTCTTTCAAGGGGAACGGGGGAGATTAAAATAGAAATCAATTGAGTTCCCTTCGTTTAATAGTTGCGAGCTTATGCCCATGTGCCCTATTGAAATCTGAAAACTCAAGGTAGCAAAAATTAGGAAGAGAAAAAAAATAAAGGAAAAGGGGGCGGGGAAGATGTTTAGGGAAGTTTCAGTGTGGTGAGAGAAAGAGAGTGTGGCAAAGAAAGAGTCTCTGCGGGTTTTTCAGCGTGGGTTTGTGCAGAGGTTTATAGCTCGACTCATGCTATGATAATTTTTATGTTAGATATTATAAAAAATATTTTTTGGTTGGAACAGGATTTGTTTTTGTAAGGAAACTTTAATACGGTTAAAACCTAGATTTCCCCTTTTGAGAGAACGATTAAAATTTTGTTAAAGCTAGACCCCGGGAGGACATTCTTTGTATGAGAGGATTTGTAAGGGATAAGAAAATGGGATAGGTCTGCAGTTTGAGTGAAGGGGTGAAGAAAGAGGAGAGAGAAAATAGAATGGAAATTTAAGAAACTTCGATGTGGATTGGTTTTTATTTTTTGGGGGGTTTTTGTTTTTTTCGTGTTAAACCGGTTGTGTGGAAAATTGGTTTGTTGGAAAGAAGGGGAGAAGGGGTTTTTGCTGTTGACTTGGAGAAAAATTGCTTGCGGGAGCATCACCACTCTAAAGTCCAATAAAAAGACCTGCGCATGGGGGTTCTAGGAGTTTACATTTACAAGAATGAATATGCCATCCCTGCCTGCCTGAGTGCGTGAACGCAGATTTTATAGAGAAAGGGGAAAGGAGGGGGAGATTTGGTACACACAATAAAGTATTCTTTTTGTAAGCGGCTTTTGCTTGATATAAATATTTGTTTGAGATGATTAAATTTTAAAAGAGAGATTTTGAGTATTTTTGGGTGAAATAACCCAGTGAGTACTTTTAAAAACAAAATTTGTTGTCGTTTCTTTTTTTTTCCCCTGTGGTTTGGAGAGAGAAGGAGGAGACGAGAGAGAGGAGGTGCGCCCAGTGCGTCAGCGACGCGTGCGACCGGATCAGTCCAATTAGGCCAGTACTTTTTACCCAAAAAATTTTAAAAAAATGCCGTGTTCAGCCATTGGGAAAACGGGCTGGCAACAGAGATCAATTGATGAAGGAGTTTTTAAAACATTGGAGTTTTGTTTGCATGGGTTTTTTTTATTAGAGTTGGTTTGGAAACCCAAAGCATGAGATTATTCTGTAAAATTAAGGGATTGGGTGCTTTTTAAGCAATTTGGTTTTGGGGCGCTGTGTGTTGTGGATACAAGTCTTTTTTTTTTGTTTGCTCTGAATTTGATATTTTCCCTTTACTTTTTTTTATCGGATTTTTAAGATCCCCACTAATAAAATTTTGGTAAAATAAAAATAAAAAAAAAAATTTTTTTAAAAAAATAGGGGGAAAGATAAGTACATAGCTTAAAGTATTTTTTTTGGGTTTTTACAAAAATTAGTGTAAATAATAAAAATAATAATAATAATAATAAAAATTCACAATAAAGGAAATAAAAGAGGTTACAAGCGGAAAAAAAAGGCACAAAACTACGAAAGTAATTCCCTGTTGGTGTACAAAAGGTCCCCTTAGTTAAGGGTATTGAAAGGGTTTTATCGGGGAAAATGGCATAAACTTTGGCCCTAAATAAAAAACCAGGGCCAGGGGAAGGGACTCTAACCCAGACGTAATTAAAATAAGCAAGTGTTGTGTCCGTAAAAGGGCAGATAAAAGAACAGAAAAAAGGGGAACAAGTAAAAAAAAGAGTCAAGAGAGGGGGTGTTTTTAAAGTTGTTTGAAAATGGGGAAAAAAAAACGAAAAAGAAAACAAAAGAAAAAAGAGACGAGGAAGAAAAAATGAAAAGAGGCAAAGGAACAGAAAAACTAAGGCAGAAGCAATACCCCTTTCTACATACGGATCAGCAAAAAGCCCCCACCTTACAGGAAAAAAGTAGATTTTAAGGGAGACCTCAGCTCAGTGATCTTTCAGGAGGGGTTTTTGCATCAGAGAGAAGAGAACGAAAATAGAAGAGGCCGAGAAAGACCAAAAAAGATGAACCCAAAAACCCCAAAAGTAAAAAGAAAATGAACGTCTGGAAAAAAGGGAGGTGATTCGGAGGAGGAATTGAAGAGATGATGATGCAGAGTGATCAAAAGAGACATGGGTGGATATGCCCCTGTGATCAGAGGGGGTTTGGCAGAGCGGAAAAAAGGGGGTGAGGAATTTGGGAAAAGAAGAAGGAACAAAGACCCGCCCTCTGATGAAAGTGAAGAGGAGCAGCGATGAAGTTTTGAGTTTAAAGGGGTTTCATTTCAAGGGTTTTTATCAACAAGACTAGCACAGAAGAAATAGAAAGAGATATGGACGATCATACATGCTTGGTAAGTCGAAAAAATTTTAGAAGAAGAAAGAGAATTGGAGAAAACTCGAGAAGTGAAATCAAAAGGAAAAAAATGCTGAAAAAATAATCCCAAAATGGAGAGGAGAACATTGGCCAAAAAAAAGGGAGCACAAGTAAGAAGATGAGCCAGGATAATCCGAGGACAGAACCGGGAGTATAACCCTTTTGCAGAATCCCGATATGTCAGATATATTTGGAAGCTCCCATTTTTAAGAGGAGCAATCTGGTTTCAAAGGGAAGAAATTGGGGGGAACCAGTCCCCATAGGAGACATTAAGAGACTTTTGGCTAATCCCCCTTGGGATTAAAAGGTTGGAAGAAATTTTCGGGAGAGCGGATTTAACGATATGTGGGGACGCAGGAAGATCCTGAGTTGTTTAGTGAAGTAGAAATGGGCTGGGAGAGCACTGAAAGAACTTTTCCCGCAAAGGGCATCCTGACAAATACTGTTTGCCCCATAGGACAACAAAAAAAAATCCGAGACCCATGTGTCAAGAGTCTAAGGTGGAGAAAATCCCGGAAATGACCAGATGGAGTCAAAGGGCAGTCAATTTTCAGCTAAATGCAGTGGGGCTGCCCTCCCCAGTAAGGAGCAAACGGGCAGAGGGTGGACTTGGAAGCATGGAAAAGGATCTATACAGATCAATAGCCCATCAAGGGACATACAGGAAAAAGGAACACAACCAAAAGAACAGGCCCAAAAAGAAATTTCCCAGAAAACTAAATCAAATAAAATGGTAGAGAAAAAGGGAAGCGGAGAAGAAACGGCTTGGTTATGCAGAATCAGGTCACCAAATAACAATCATGCCACAGTTCAACCAAACGGGGCCCAACCGCAATTTGTCCAGCCACCACTAGTGGACAGTTTTTTCATATCCACAGCCTTTTGGGAAGACACAAAATTTGGAGGGGGAAGGGACGAGAAGGTTTGGGAAAGGAAGGGGAGGAAGATTTAATCCAAAATTCCAGAAATCTTCAAAAGTGGTTAAATTGTGGACGGGTTTGGAATTTTGCCCGTGGGTAATGGCAGGGGGAAAAACCCAGGGGAAATTTCAGAGGAAGTACGGGGGCCCAGTAAGTCATTTGGGGGGCCCGGTGAACCCTTATAGGGCCAAGCCGGATTTAGAGGTGCCCAGAAGACCCGAAAGGGGGGTGCAGTGGTAGATCAGGAGGAAAAAAAGATCCAAAAATTTGGGGGAAAGTAAACAACGACCTTTGGAAAAGTGGGGCGGATAGCGGAGCTGCTTTCACGTGTTCACCCTAAAAGGTAACTTTCCCCCCTGTCAATCAACTGTTGGACAATGGGGTTTTAGGGAGTGAAACGGATTCCTTTAGGAAAACCAAATTTGAGCTCTGCTAAAAAAATCGAAAATAAAAAACCCATACTGGTATTGAACATACATATTGCATTTTTTGGGGAAAAGAGCATTGTGTGATGAATTTTACTAAAATGTAGCCAGACGGGTGTCGGAGAAGTGACAAAAAAAAACGGTTTACCAATTGTTGAGAGACAGAGATTGACTCTTCTTTAGTATTTTGGATTGGAAATCTAGGCAGATTTTTTGAAGCCCGGGTAAGATAGGGAGAAAATTTTTGTGGAAAAAATGCCAGAGGGGGCTTCCGGGAAAATCCTTATTGTACCTCAATATTCAAGAATGCTGCCAAAGAACTCAGAGGGAAAGGTTTAGTTCAACCAAAAGAAAAAAAAAAAATTAAACAGCTCAGTTTTATAATTTTAGGACCACAAGGAGCGCTTGAAGATAAAACGATGATTTTTGGATGGGGAATTTAGATGGAGAAGGTGTGCCCCAAAGTGACCTTTTTGGTTCTGAAGACTATGAGCAGAAGCAATTTGGAGAAATGTGACAGAAACAGAGGGAAACTGTTTTTTTTTCCGATTAAAGAGAATTGGCGATTGGGGGACTGAGATCAGCGATTTCTCAAAATAGATTTGGCTCAAGGACAAGACGCACAAACGTAGGATGACACTGGGAAACTATTGCAGTGCGCCCGACCCCTTTGGGAAAAATCAGCCCTTTAAAGAGAAGGGAAACCAAGGGTCGAACACAAATGAAGGACTTTCGAAAAACAGGGTTTTTAAAACAAAAAAAAATCCTAGAGTAAAGCTTTGTGCCTGTGAAGAAACCCCATGAGACTTATCGTATGGTTTATGATTTTGGGGCGTGAATGAAGTAGAATGATTTTCCAGAGAGTGCCAGACCCGGTACCGTTTGCCCCAAAATTCCCCTGATGGACCCAAAAACTGTCAGAGAGTGATGAAAATTTTGGTATTTTGGTTATTCTTCCTGGGGGGAGGGGTATGCTAGTTTTACGGGGGCCTTTTAGAGCTAGGTTAAAGATAGGGAATGGTCAACCCCTAGCAATTTTCCTGGACACAGGAAGGCCTTTTTAGCATTTTAAACGAAAACAGAGGTACAAGAGGGGACACACTCACACACCAGACTATCAGAATTTTTGCTTAGTGTCTATTTACTGGAGGTAAATAGCTGTCAGTTCTTTTTCAGCCGAAAGGTACAGGGAAAAACCCCAACCCATTTTCCCAATATATGCCTATTTAGAAAATAAAAAGGCACCATTTTGTACAGAGCAATGGTGGGGGTAATTAAGATGAAAAAGCATCATCGTTACTGGGTTACCCAAACAAATTTACCCCTCATAGTTCAGAAATTTTTGAAATGGAAATTAATTGCTTGCCTAGGTCAGGGGACTATCATGGCTCTAGAGCGGAAAATGTCACCCTAGTGAGGTGGATAGGGAATCCCGCGGAAGCCAATTTAGAGGATGGTGAGCCAATGATGTGTTTAAGAAGCAGAGAAATATCGGGTTAGATCAATTTGAAGTCCTTCTTAGGGGGCAGACTGGAGTATTTGGGTGGGGGCTGTTATCGTGGGAGTAAATTTTGGGGTGGCTATGCAGTAGTTAAAGCCCCAAAGGAAAATGGATTTTTTGTTGAAAAGGTGAAAAATCCCCGCCTGGTTTCCCCAAATTTTTGAACTTGTGGGGACAGAAGGGTTTGTTGCAGAAGGAAAAAAAGGAGAATATACTGATTCTCATATGAAAAAGTGAGTCATTTTTTGGAGCAGTGTGGGAAAAGGGGGGGTTTAAAAAACGAGGTTTCCCATACAACCACGCGCAAAAATGAAATGGCAGCTTGATGAACCAAGAGATAGCGATGCTAAGTGTGCAGCTCATAAAACAGAGTGCAAAAGTCAACAAGGGAACAAAGCTGCTGTGAAGTGAAAACCCCCACAGGGCGGCAAAATGGCAAGGTTTTTTTGGCACTAGGGGTGGATTGGGAAGACAAAATAGCTTAAGGGTGTTTTTTGAGAGGAAGCTGCTTTTATGATTTAAAACGTTTTTGGCTAGGAGGGGCCGCAAAAAATCAGGGTCTTTGGGGAAACATGAGGGTTGATTTAGCGCTCTAGACCTATTAGGGGCTGATGTTCAGGAAGACATGGGTTTTGCTCAGTTGCAAGGGGGAGGTTAGGGGAAAGATCACAAAGGGGCTTGGGTTTTGGGGGACCCTTTGCTTTAACAGGTTGATAGTCATAGGCAGGTGCACAATCTGTCAGAAAAAAAATGTTTTCAGGGGTGGACGTTCTTCCGGCCATTCCAACACGAGAGGGGCCTTGCGTGAGTTGGTAGACTTTGTTGAATGATAAAACCAGTTTGGGAAAAAATACATGTGGGGGGTGGGGATAGATTTTTGAGCCGGGCCCTGTCAACCAAGCGAAAAAAAACGCCAGTGGTTGCCAAATTTTGTGTAAAAAAAGTCAAAGCAGGGGGGATTCCCCCATCGAATATCCCCAATAATGGGGAAAAATTGTGGGTAAAAAGTGAAATTTTTAGGAAAAAATAGGGGAATAAAAAATGTTTGGAGCAGTTATCACCCCAAAGCAAGGGATTGTGAAAAAAAAAAATGGTGTTTTTAAAAAGCATTGTCAAAAATTTTCCCCGCAACGGGGCAAAAAGGATAGCGGCGTCCTTTTTGCATTAATGGGGTGTGCTCAAGGGTTGCGGATCCGTATGACACCCCCCTGAAATGGCAAGGAAGAAAAATGCCCAGCCTTGTTTCGAAACAAACGGAAGGGCCCCCGTTTTGGCTCTTTTGGAAGATGAAATGAGAGGTATGTACTTGTCATAAAAAGCTATCCCCCAAAGTTTTGACAGGCAAAAAAAAGAAAAGGGGCAGGAGAAGCCGAGAGCAAAAAAGGAGTAAGGCAACTGGGGACAAGGTGTTTGGTGAAGGGATTTAGAAGGAAGGGTATAACGAGCGGGAGGGGCCCTTTTAAATTTTTCTGAGAACGGCTGTCCAGGGTTAAAGGGGCCCAACGGGTACATTTTTTACGGTTAAAGGGCCAGAGAAGAGGTGCCAGGCGAGGCCAAAAGGTTTAAAGGGCCCAAAAGAGCGGTGAAGTGGGAAGAACAGACAGAAGGGGAGAGCATGACAATATCCAGAGTCAAAACCCAGAAGGAGAGATTGTCCATGCTGTGGAAAGTTTAGATCGTGTCATTTTGATGATGCCAGTCAGACTTGCAATGGAGGGGCAGGAAAGGAGATTTTGGGCATGTTTTTTAAAACTCCAGAAAACAGGGCAATTTCAGTGGAAGTGAAAACCCCAGAGATCCCCCAAAGGGGAACTTGTTCAGGGGAAGCCCCGGGGATTCGGTTTTGACAAAGTAGCCCCCGACCCGTTTGGAAAAAGCAGACCAAAACGTTAGAAAAAATAGGGTGAAGAACTTAGGAAAGTCTTGTTATGACTTTTGCGAAGGCTATGATATTGAGATGGGTTTGGGGTTGTGAGCCTGGAGACAACCTAGATGCTGTGTAAACCCTGACTGATCTAGAGGAGATGAACAATGGTACTGGATGGAGTATTGATGGATAGATATCAGTTTTAATATCGATGTGCGATAAAAATTACATTTTTTTGAATTTTGTATATTAGTGTTTTCTTTGAATCAAAGGGGGGAAAGGGAAAGTGATCTTTTTTTTATATTATTATTTATTATGATGTTTTAAATTTTTTGTGGCTTTTCAAAAAATATGGTTGGGGTTTTTTTTTTCCGAAGCATATGGGAATGGTAGGTGGGTCAATACCAAACATGGACAAAATGAATGGACTGGGGGAAGCCGAACAAGGACGGGGGAAATGTTCAGATTCCATATCGAGTTGCATTGAAAGTCGACAGTGAGGGGTCGTATAGGGATACTTCCGTGTTGCAGATATCAGTCATGGGCCCAAAATTGTTGGCACCCCTGAAATTTTTCCAGAAAATGAAGTATTTTCACAGAAAAGTATTGAAATTACAAGTTTTTTTATGCAATTTTTTTTCCCCTTGGTGTATGGAAAACACAAAAAAAAAGGAAAAAAGAAAAAATTTACTAATTTTACACAAAACTCAAAAAATGGGGGACAAAAGATTGGCACCCTTAAAATTAAATTTAGTTGCAACCCTTGGAAAAAAAAAAATGAAAAAGTCGTTTCCCAAACCATCAATAAGCTTTTTACACCCCTCACCCGGAATTTTGGGCCCCTTTCTTTTTTCCCAAAGCTCCAGGTCTTATATTTGGGGGGCCCTTTCCCAAACAATTTAAGACTCTCCACAGGTGTTAATGGGATAAGACTGGACCTTTGCTGGCCACTTCAAATTTTCCCGCGCTTTGTTGCATCCTTTGGGTGCTTTTTTAAGTATGTTTTGGGGTCATTCCTGCGGAAGACCCCTGACTCGACGCAAACCAGCTTTTTGACAGGGGCCACATGCGACCCAAAATTTGGGAATCCCGTTTTATGATGCCTGAAAAAGTAAAGGGAACCCCGTGCCCCGAGGCAGCAAAACAACCCCCAAAAAATTTTTAACCCCCCCATATTTGACTGTAGGTACTGTGTTTTTTTTTTGAAGGGGTTTATTACATTTCGGTAAACAGTGAACGAGGCTTTTCAAAAAAACCCTTTTTTGGTTTCGTCCATAAGACGTTTTCCCCGAAGGAATTTGGTACTAGTACATTTTGGCAAAATGAGTCTTGCTTTTTATGTCTCTGTGTAGCCGGGGTCCTCCGGGTTTGCCATAGCGTTCATTCATTCAATTTCGACGTTTGTTGCGTGACATGATGCACCCTGAGCCCGAGGCAGCTGAATTTTTTTGGAACGTTGGGGGTTACCACCCTCCGGATACCCGGTTGAACCTCATCAATTTTTCTCTTCCCTCCCCGTCCGGGGGATTGCTACAGTGCCATGGGTTGCAAACTTTTTGATCAGTTGCGCACGTGGAAAAGGAAATTAGACTTGGATATGGACTTGAAAACCCTTTAGATTGTGATTTTTCCCCAAAAATTTTGGGTTTCAAGTCCCCAGAACCCCTTTTCCTTTTTTTGTTCTCCATGCTTAGTGTGGCACACACGAAAACAAAAGCAAAGACTGAGTCAATTTCTCCTTTTTATTGCTTTCAGGTGTGATTTTTAGTTCCACACCCGTTACTGCCCAGGGGAGTTTAAAAAGGGCATCACAGCTTGGAAAAACTTTTTTTATCCCCAATTTTAAAGGGGGGCCCAAAAACTTTTTCCGGCCCATTTTTTAGTTTTGTTGGAAAAAATGTCAAATTTTTTTTTTTTTTTTTTTTGTGTTATCCCAAACACAAGAAATAAAAATGTTATAGAAAAAAATGGAATTTCAAACTTTTTCTGGAGAAATATTATTTTCTGGAAAAATTTCAGGGGGCCCCCAAAAAATTGGCCTGACTGTTACATATTTTTATGTGTAATACTAATTTTTGTATATTTTTCGATTAGTTTTTTATTTTTATTTTGTTTTGTTGTTTGGGGAAGTGGGGCCCCAGATGTTTTCGTTTTTTTTGACGCTTAGGGATATTTGGGGCTAGGGAGGGACAGAGAGAATCCCGGGGGGGCCGAGGGTGACCAGCCGAATGTGGACATTATTTTATTTTTTTTTGTTTCTGAGGGTTTCCGTGTTTCGATTGCCCCCTAGCTTTAAAATGCATTTTAAAAAATTATAAATTTATTTGGATTTAGGTGGGGGCATGGGGCAGAGGGGCCGTGAGAAATTTTTCCCGTTTGATTGATGAGGTATTTGGAAAGAAAGCGCCAGAAGGTTTTTCGCTTTTACACCCCATAACAATTTTTACATCATAAACTTTTTTTTATTGCAAAAGACACAAGAAGCCGATGAATAAAATTGTTATTGTCATAACTATTTTTTTTGTTTTGAGACTTAATTAGTCTCAAAGGGGGGGAAAATGTAGTTTCTGAGTTTTATATTGGGTTAGAGAACTTACTTACTTTGCTAAAACATTGGAAAGTGTTTTTATGGGGCCCCCAAAAACAGAGGACAGGGGGATGTGGAGGCGGGGATGGCTATTAAAATACGCCCCCTTGGTTGCATGAAACAGGGATTTTTATAAATGGTTTTGGGGAAGGAGGGGGAGAGTGATCAATTTGGGGTGGTTTCGTTGCTTTTAGATTCTGCAGAGTCGTAATTGATGTGAAATTTGGTATAATAAACCTTTATAATCAAAGTCAGTGTAGTGTTTTACAAACATCACGCAGCATCGTTGTTGGACACCACCGTAAACACAGGTGTGAGAAATATTTCAAAAAAAAGTACTTTTCAATTTTAAAACGCAACATGAATTTTTGGGCAACCAGACCAATTTTACAAAAAAATGTTTATTTTAGATCTGATTCTCATTGAAAGCAATATAAAAAGGGTAGTCTGTAATATGTGCATTGTTCTATGTTTTGAAGTTTCGTTTTTTTATTTTTCTTTCGGGTTTTGGTTTTGGTTAAAAGTGAAAACACAATAATTTTTTTATGAAAAAAATTATTTTACAGCGGTTTTGATGGACAATGATTTTCTACACATATTTTTTGTTTTGTCACAAACTAAATAGGGGAAATATTAGAATTTACAACCCGGAAAAGGTGGAGCGAATTTGCATAGTGCATTTTTAAAATTTTTCTGTCCCCTATAAAAATTAATGCTCAATGTGTTTCCATCGCATTTTCAACTCCTACCGAAGTTTGCACAAATGTTTTCGTTAATAGCAAATGGCCCCACTTGGTCTGGCATGTCGCTTAGCCAACAGCTCACGAGAACAGTCTCGCTGGTAGGTTTGTTTCATCAGGGGTCCCCCTTTTTTTAAAAAAAAAAATTATAAGTGGGAGAAAAGTATTTGATAACTGCCAATTTGGGTTTTCCTACTTACAAAGATTAGAGCTGTATTTTTTAAAGGGTACATTAAACCCGTGAGAGCGGAATCTAAAACAAAATCCAAAAAAACACTTGATGATTTAAGTAATTAAAGATTTTATGCAGAATAAAATTGTTACCTACAACAGTAAGAACCCGGCTTTCACAGACCTTAGTTTTTTTAAGAAGCCCCCCTTTTCTCCATCATCCTTTTTAAATGCACCGTTTAACCCGTTCCTGTTAAAAGACACCGTCCACACACTAACAAACAGACTCCAACCCCCACAATGGCAAGCCCAGAGAGTTTTAAGGACATCGGGGAAAAAATTGTAGACTGCACAAGGTGGGAGGGGAAGGACAATGGGCAAGCAGTTTGGGGAGAAGGCAAAAAACTGTTGGCGAATTTATTAGAAATGGAAGAATTTTAAAGAGACGGCAACACCCTCGGTTTGGGGGCCCATGCAAGATTCCCCGGGGGCATCAAGTATGGGGAAGGTGAGGGATCACCCCAAAATAAAAGGAGGCCCGGTCAATGACTAAAGAGAGCTGGGACCACAGTTCAAAGAAAACCATTGTAAACACTACCCCGCATAAATTTAAAAATAGAGCGCAGCGAGGTCCCCCGCTCAACCCAGCGCAGTCAGGCCCTTGAATTTTGAAAATGACATCGGGATCCGGGGGAAGGGGAGAAGGTCATGGGTTTTGATGAGACAAAATAAGCTTTTTGGTTTAAACTCACGCGTGTTTGGGGAAGAAAAAGGGTGAGTAAACCCCAAAAAACACCCCAACCGTGAAGCAGGAGGTGGAAACACTTTCTTTGGGGAGCTTTTCTGAAAGGGGGGACAGGACGCCACCGTTTTGAGGGAGGATGGATGGGGCATGATGGAGATTTTGGCCCAACAACCCCCTTCCCCAGAAGGGCTTTGAAGATGGGTGGGGGGTCTTCCAGCAGACAAAAACCCCGAAAAACACAGCCAGGGCTAAAAGGGGGCCCCGTAAGAAAGTTTTCCAAGGCCCTGGATGGCCTAGCCAGTCTCCAGCCCTGAACCCCAATAGAAAAATCTTGGGGGGAGCTAAAAGCCGTATTGCCACGACACCCCGAAACTGAAGGTCTGGGAAAAGGGTTGTATGAGGAGGGGGCAAAATCCGGAGGGTGAAAAACCTGGTAAAAGACCACAGGAAAGTATGACTCGAAATTTGCAAAAAAAGGTTCTGTCCCAAATTTAATTTATGCTTTTTGATGTATAAAATATTTGTCAGCAATAAAGCAAATTAATATTTAAAAAACATACAATGTTTTTTCGGTTTTTTTTTTAGTTTCCCGTTTTCCACTTTGAAGGTACCTATGTAAAAATTACGACTCACGTTTTGTAAGAAAGAAAACCGCAAAATCGCAGTGTATAAAATATTTGTTCTCCCACTGATAATACACCTACTCTTTCAAGTTTTTTTCTTTTTTTTTACTTTTTTCACTTTGTAGAATTAGGAAGACATAAAAACATGAAAAAAACACAATAAACATTAGCAACCAAAAAAAGGGTTTTAAAAAAATTTAAAATATCTATTATTTTAGTTCTTCAAATAGCCCCCCTTTGCCTTGATGGTTTGAACACTCTTTGCATCTCTCAACCAGCTTGTGGGGGGAGTCAGGAAGCATTTCAATAACGGGTTTTTGGGGCCTTTTTAAAAATTTAAATTTTTGGGGGTTTTTTTCCTTTTTCGTTTTTACCAAATCAGTTGTTTTGTGACAAAAAGGGGAAAGATAGCCCTATTTGGTAAAAGACCAAGTCCATTTTTTGGGCAAGAACAGCCAAATAAGCAAAGAGAAACAACAGTCCCTACTTTAAGATTGAAGGCACAGTACAGAAATTCAAAAATTTAAAAAGTTTTTTAAAGGGCAGTCGCAAAAACCATAAAGAAAAGGGAAGGAAGACCGAGTACCCTGGAGGGGTTTAAGTTTTAGATACCAGCCTCAGAAATTGCAGCCCAAAAAAGGTTTCAAAATTCAAGAAGACACATTCAAATAAAACGTTTAGGGAGACGTGGAATGGGCTTCGTGGTCAAATGCTGCAAAAAGAAACCATACTAAAGGACACCAATAGAGAAGAGACGTTTTTGGCAAGAAAAGGCAGGACATTAGACCCCTGGAAAAATTTAAAATTTTTGGTTCCCAAAAGTGTGTGTTAGGTACAGGGACTGATGTATATTTTTTTTTTTCTCATTTTGCCCTAATCACAGGTGTCCTTGTTTTCCTGTTGGTGGCGTTGGTGTGCCACTTGTCCGACATCCCTTGTTGTGATGTGAGGGGGCCCAATCAGGGGAAAATTCCTCGTATTGAACCGTTTCGGGTTTCCCTTTTCCAATCAAATCCCTTTTTTTTTTAAAAACCAGTATTTGGTTTTGCGAGACTCTTTTTTTTTGTGAGTAGGGCTACTTGGGGTGTCTTGTTTTTGGGTACCACTCATTGCGTTTACCCCAATGGAACTAGTGTTTGTTTTTTCCTGGGAAAAGGGGGGATTTTAGAAGGCCCCCCTTGGCCATACATTACCCGTAGGAAAAACTTTGTCTAAAAAAAATATTTAGACTGACGGACCCCCCCACTGTATTCTGGTATTTAGTAGTAAGCTAGCGGTTCTAGAGGAGGCAAGACAGTTTTTTTTTTTTTACATTATGTTTTTTTCCTGGGTCCAGTCAGCCCTTTTTTCCCCAAACCTTTCGTGTTTTTTATAATTTAAAAAATGTTTTTGCGGTAGTGGTTGTCGGTGTATTTGTTCTCACTGCCCGTGTCAATATTCAATTGCAGGTTATGTTAGGGGGTCTTTTCCATCCCCCCCAGACTTTTTAAAGCCAAGGGGTTCGTAAAATGTCTTTGTGAGAGCTTTGGGGGTAAAGGATGTTTTAACAGGGGTTTTTTTTCCCACGAAAGCATGAGGAGGGTGTTATCCAGGCTCTGTTAGCCGGCGGCGGGCAAGGCCCCAGCGGTCCAGGGTAGGGGGGGAAGGCCCGGAGGGATTAGCTCATTTGATAGAGCAGGGGTTTGGGCAACGCCGGGTTGTGGGTTTCGATTCCCACGGGGGGTATGAAAAAAAATAATGATGCAAACTGTAGCGCTCGGAAAGAGCGTCTGTAAAGACAAAAAAGTAAAATGGTGTGGGGGGCTTTGTGGTGCCCCTGTCTGGATTTTTTGAATTAAAGGGCCCACAAACCCAGCATGGCTACCACTGCATTCTCAGGATATGCCACCCCTCTGGTTGGGTTAGTTGGACAATCAGTTTTTCAACACAACCCAGGCTGTGTAAGGGCTTTTTTTTACAAGAAGGAGAGAATGGAGTCTGAAGATGACCTGCCTCCACAATCCCCGCCCGCCCCCAAATTTGAGAGGGTTGGGATGAGCGGACGGCAGGTGAAGGAATAGTACCCAAAAAAGTCTCAGCATATGGGGGAAAAACCCCTTCAAGATGGGGAAAAAAGCTTCCAGGTAAAGTGGTTAAATTGCCAAGAGTGTGCAAAGCTGTCATCAAGCAAAGGGGGCTATTGAAAAATTCAAAATATTTGTTTACACTTAGGGGGTTACACTGAGGGGTGTTATTTATATTTTTTGAGTCTTCACACTTTTTAAATGAAAAAAAAAAAAAAACCCTTGAATGAGAGGTTTAAAACTTTTGCCCGGTAGTCCCTTTGGGAAAGGGTTACCCCCCTTTGATTTTTCCACATTTTTTTAGGTTAAGCCTTATTTTTAAAAAATATAATAATAATCCTTTTTCTAACACAATACCCCATAAGAAAAAGCAAAAGCGGGTTAAAAAAATGTTGCTAAAATTGGATTTTGTCGGGTGACCTTGGGGGTTCTTGGTCCCTCCGACCAAAGGGGATTTCCCCCCCCATTTCTTAGTTGGCCGGGCGGCCGCTCTAGGAAAACTTTGGGGTCTTTGGGGACCCGAAAATGCTGTGCCGGGCACTTCCACCAAATACTTCATTTAAAAATGATAGAGGCCACTATGTTCTGGGGGCCTTTAATGGCAGAAAGTTTTGGTATCCTTCCCAGACTGTGCCGAACCCAAACGCTTGGGTCTACGGGAAAATTCGTCAACTATGGTTGGTTTTGCTTGCATGCACTGTCAAATGTGGAATCTTAATAGCAGGGGTGCCTTTCCAATCATGTCCAACAGAGAATTTTCCCAGGGGACTCCAAGTTTTAGAACATCTCAAGGGTACTATAGAAAAAGGATGCACTGAGCTCAATTTTGAGTATAGAAAGGTCTGAAAACCCTTTTGTAAATAAGGTATTATGTTTTTTATTTTTTAAGAATTTGCAAAAATCTATAAAAAATGTTTTCGCTTTGTCATTATGGGGTATTGTGGTAGATTTTGGGGGGAAAAAAATATGGGGGGTTCCCAAGTAGAAGGGGGGCCCCAAGTGAAAAGTTTGGAAAACCCCTGGTTACATGAGGATTTATTTGGAAAAGAGCGATAATATTTTTTTTAAAACGGAAAGCAAGATGTTTATCACCCCCGAAAACCCTCGACTTTTAAAGAAAGCAAGCCATACGTGCGTTTCCCCACCTGTGAATTTCATACAAATTATTTAATCGTACCCTAAAAAAAATGTTTTTTTTCCCGACGTGCGGAGGACCACAAAATGTTCAGCATGACCCCAAGTTACCGAAGTGGTTTTAATAAAATTTTTGAGCATAAGGCGTTCCACCCCCATTTCCGGAATTTAATTTACGCCCAAAAAAAGTTCATCATGTCGAACGAAAAAATTTATGATGCATTTATAAATTGTGATAATTGGTGATTTTTTTAAAAGATAGACTTCCTGAAAAAAAACGTGGAGGGAAAAGGGGTAAGCACAGTACCAAAAGGTTTGGAGATTTCAGGAAAAAAAAATAAGTTCACTTACAAAGAATTCCCTCCCGCCCCTTGCGTGTGGTGGGCGGACTTTTCGACGCTTTGCCTTCTAAAAATTGGGCAGGGAGATGTATTTGGGGGTTTTGCTGGACCCTGTCAAGTGCTGTCTGCGATATTCAACAGAGGACTAAAATTATTTAGTTCCCTTTTTGCCCCGGTTGATGTTGTCCCAAAAGCGTTTTTCTCAGACCCCCAGGGGCGGAATTTTTGGGTTTTATTTTTGGAGGTTCTTTTAGACGTAAATGTTTTTTTTAACCAATAGACGAAAATTTGGGGGGGATGGAAAATATTTTGGGCATTTTGCCTTGATTTTGGTAGTTTGGTGCTTAAAATAACCCGCATAACCCCAAATCCCTGCATACCCAAGGAGGGCATATAAAGTTAGTGGGTCGTCTTCAATAACTAAGCGCAAGGGGACTGAGGGTAGGTTTTATTTTGAATAAAGCCGTTCACGGTAGCCAAATGCAATGAAAGCCTTGTTAGTCCCCCACCTATCAATAAAAAAACTTTTTAAAAAGAAGGAACTGGTTCCTTTTGGGGAAAAATGTCAATGAAATTCCACATGACAGGAGATACAGTACATTCATTTAACAAAGAAGGTAGGAAACAGAACATATAAACATTGAACAGGGAGGACCCTTGATTAAATAGTTTCCCCCAAAATTTCCAAAAAAAAAAGGTGCAAATCCTCACAATAAGACTGAGATGGCATGAGCTCTGAAATGTATTTTAGGCACCCCATGCGTTCAATGTATGCGTTATCACCCCCAATCGAAATTTTCAAGGGTATACGGGAGAGGGAAAATGGTTTACAACCTCAGAGATCCCCAAAAGGGAGGCTTTCTCCACAAAAACGAGGCTAAGTGATTGTTAGTTCCCAGACAGGAAGTCCCTGGGCCCACCCTCCACCAGTTACCCCCCTTGAGGCGAGTAGTTTTTTCCTTTCACTGTTAATAGCAGGAAAAGGTTGCAGGACATTGGCCCCCCCGCGTTTTATGATTTTTTCTTTCTCTTCCGAACCCCGAGCTCTCTCTTTTGAAAAATTTACAGCACAGCAGCAGTGTTACAACCATGGGACACTCCGTTGGAAGTTTTATCCCGTGTTTGCTTGTTTTAGCCTGAGAAATGAGTTAAGAGGCAGCGCCCCAGGAAAAAAGATTGGTGGTTTTTATTTGAAAACACAAATGGATAATTATCCCGTGGTTATAGGGTTTTTCCCAAAACATGGCAGTACTTATAATCTGTTACAAGTGACTGGAAGGAATACAAACTCCTGTAAAGGATTAATAAAGACAAAAATTAAAATGGGTTACCAGAGCACAATCTTTTTAACAGAAAAAATAGTATAAGAGTATGAGAGGGTTTACCTGAAAGGGGTGCCAAAAAAAATTTCCCCCATACAAATTAAAATCGAATTATACAATGTGCAAAGTTTGGGACATTTTCATCCCCTCGGGAGCAATAGAGGAAATTGGCTGCTTGCCCCTCCTCCAGGCTGATGGGGAATAGACACGAGGGCACTTTTTATTTTAAGGCGGGGTGGCGTTGACAATCTGTTTGGGAAAGCATTTGGTATAGAAAAGGGCCACTATAGAAGAAAGAGCTTTTTATTTAATTTGTGTTTAAAAATTAAACTTTACAAATTTTCATTGCAAAAAAGTATCGCTTACCGTTTAAAAAAATGTTTATGCCTTTGCATTTAAATATTAAGTTTTGGGTTTTTTCATGAAAAATGATGCACTCACTAAAGTAAGGCTTGGGTAAAACGTTTCTAAATGACAAAACATTTTTAAAAAATTAAAAAATAACCCAAATGTAAAATGTCATTTAAAAATTTCTGTAAAGGGCATTTGTCCCCCCGGGGTTGTCATGGAGGGGATTTAGTGGCTATACTCCCTTGTCAGGGGGGTAGGTTTGGGGGTTTTGATATCCCCCTGGTGTGTGGGGGCGTGCTTTGGCAAAGGGGTGGGGTTAATCCGCCGGTTGGGCCCTTGGGGGGGTATGTCGGACGGGGCACAGTGTCTCCCGACCCCCCCTTTTCCAGCCCCCAGTGCATGCTGCAAAAGTTGTGTGCGGGGGGCAGGGTCAGTTTTTATATCGGGTTATTCCCTGTCTTTGGTGTCCTTTTTGGGAATTAGGGATGCTCCCAATTCCCCTTTTCCCTCTTCCTCCCCCCGGAGGGCCTGAGCTTAGGACCATGCCTAGGATCCCGGCCCGATGACTCCTTGCGTCCCCCCCGTCACCGGTCGTGCTGTGCTCCAGTTAACTCTTTTGCCTCGGGGCTTGGAACCTGACCTGTTTACGGAGGCTACCTTGTCCCCGACCTGCGTTTTCAACTCCCCCCTTTTACGCACCTGCTATTTAACTCTAAATGCCCCCTATAAAAGCTAAATGACTTTACTCTGATGTACGACGTTACCTTACAACCTGTGATTATTATTTTACCCTGCGGTAATTTGAAGTTTTTTAAACTTTGGGGAAAAAATTTGGCCCTAATGGCCCTTTTTTATAACTCCACGGGCACAGCCCGAAGGGGATGGCCACCCTTTCTTTACTCCCTTTCTTGCTGTTTTTGGGTTTTTTTGGGTGGGTTTCTGATAGCCTTGTGACATTACTGTGAAAAAGGGCTTATAAACATTTTATGATGATTGATTATTTATGATGGAATATACAGTCCTAGCCTTTTTCAGGGATATTACCATACCCTTTAACCAAATGTAATTATTACTAATAGACAGGTTGGGTGTTTAGCAACAAAACCGATGTTGTGCGCAACTATGGGGCAAAACAGATGGGGTTGGCTTAGATTGTTGACAACATAAAAATAATTTTCATCTCCAATGTTTATTGACATCCTAAATACATTTGCAGCAATGATCAACTGCTGTCTCTGCAAAATAGATCTTTACAGTTGTTGGTTCCAGACGACCCGTCGCCAGACCTCAAGTCTTAAGTGGGGCAATATGAAATGCATGGGAGGGCAGGGAACGTATACTTACTAATACATTCCCTCAAGTGGGGGGACCAAGCAGGTTTGGGGGCCCATAGCGACTGGTGTGGTTGGTTAGCTAGCTAGCTCTATGAAACTTTAGCCATCTTACAATAACGTGACATCAGTCAAAACAACAACATAGGTATCAAGAACAATATCAAAATGGGGCTGAAACGAGGCCACCTCACGATTCCACACACTGCATCTTCGTGCATTGTTTCATAGCTATCTGGCCAATGCCAAAATCACAACACCACACAGTGTTCTGCCCCATTGGAGCACGAGCGCATTGCGTTTCCTTATGTTTTTCGGCTAAAGGCATCCAGATGTTCCATATCTTCCCAGCCGAAACAGTGCGGAAGAGTCCGTGCATATTTTATGACATCATTTTGGTGAGGTTTTTGTTCGTTTTGGACTTCGAGTGAGAGGTTTTTTCCGGCTTTTTCAGGACACACCATTTTTTTTCTGTAGGAAAGCCCGAAGTGTCGGAAGCACAGTAGGGATCAACACTAAAGGATTTGTTGTCATTCAACTAGAGACGACTCGTTTTTCCATGCAAATTTTTTTCATTGAGAAAAAAACTGCACCAAAACTGCTTAGTTATGTGTAAAATTGCAGCGACTAAGAATCTCTTCTGGCATAAATTTAATGACAGACTTCTTGAGCTATCTTATAATGAACAAATATATAACGCAACTGTGCAACAATTTCAACAGATTTTACTGAGTTACAGTTAATATATAGGAAATCAGTCAATTTAAAATACATTCATTAGGCGTCGTAGTAGGGACTTTCCCATGAAACTTGTCAGAGGTGTCAGCCATAATGTGCGCCTTGGACGGCAATAGGCCCACCCACTTGGCCGCCAGGGCCCACCACTGGGGAGCCAGGCCCAGCCAATGAGTTTTTTTCCCCACAAATGGCTTTCATTACAGTCACGAAATACTCGAAATAAATACAGACATACTCTTTGGGATTTTTTTTATTTCAGCTCATGAAACATGTGACCAACACTTTACATGTTGCATTTATTTTTTTGTTTTGACTATTTTTGAGGAAGCGTAATACTGGCTACGGCGTCTCAAAATGGACAAACAGTACTATTGCCCTGTTTTCCGTTTTTCAAGCTATGGTCTTTAAGCGAGTTTTGCGTGGTCAATCGGGCGCTGCGGTGGTCAATCGGAGGTCTGCAGTGGGCCGTGCAGCATTTACAGTGATACAGCCTCTGGCAGAAGTCAATGGCATTCATACTTCTTGCGCTTTCATGGAGCAGCGCAGAACTGTTGAGTAGAGCCTGTTGTGAATGGAAGTTGTCAAGAAGTGAGTTTGTGTTTATACAGGACCTTCCGCCCCGTACCTACCATCAACCAATAATGTCAATGCGGAGCTATACGGAGCCCTCCACATTGTTACAAAAAGTTGGCTGTACAGAGCTCCAGTTTTTGGCCTCTGCATGCCTCCGGGGAGCTTTCAAAAAAAATTTAATATGGTATTTAATTTCAGAGAGGGGGCACTTTATTAGCAAAGCTTCATTTTTTACAGCCTGTTTTGACATAGTTCATGTTGTTGTGTATGCACTTTGCAGCAAATTTAATTAATTGCGTAGGCCTATATTACAAGATACAAGACCCTTCAATTTCATAGGACTCTTTTTTTGGGGGGCCTTACGCTTGGTTCTTATCCCCACTAGAGGGCAGCATTGTATAAATTAAATTCCTTTCCCATGTTTTGGATAACTTGTTCCAAAGTGTCCAGAAACAGGATTGTAAAAAAAAAATAGCGGGGGGGGAATTTAGAAAAGAAGTACATCCTAAAATTACTGTAACCTGCGAATTTATGGTTTAGAATTACAATCATGATGTATTACATCACATGCAATGCTTTCTGTGTCTTCTGCAAACGATGGTGCCATAGAAAAATGAAACTGATTTACCAAGCCTTTTAGTGTATCATGTAGCAGTAAGAACAGAAAAATACATACTTTTTTTCTCTGTTGTCCTTAATGACCAAGTCCCTAACACGCTAAATTTGAATCATGACACGGTCATTTTGACACCGTCACAACCTTATTAAGAAAATATTTAATAATGTGGCTCCAAGATAAATTCATTATGATTTATTATGCCCCCCTATACAATTATGATTTTCAGAGGGGTGATGATCTGTAGTAGTTTTTCTGCTTTCTAAAGCATTTTTTGGTAGAGAGGTGAGAAACCCCATCTTCTGTGTGACCGATAGGCTACAGCGAGAGTATGTATTTTAGGCGAGTCAAGCCTAGTCTTTGTGATCTCAATACAAGCTCACAGCCCTCTGGTGGTGTAAGGGTTAACGGGATAAATGCGGCAGTTGGGGCTGCACACCACTGACATGGGCCCACAGTCATCTTAATACCAAACAGCAGGAAGCTCCTCCCCCCTGTAAAAGTGTAGGCGGGAAATGTGGTGAAGAGCGAGAGAGAGAGAGAGAGAGAGACATGTAAACATATGTTTCCCATGCCAATAAAAGCCCTTTTAATTTAATTTAATTGAAGAGTGAGAAAGAACTGCAGTGGCTGAAACCTAATAAGGAGCTTGATCTACTACCTACTCTACCTGCTTCCAGGTAGAAGCAGCACCAAGACATTAGGATGATAGTAAAGTAGCCTAAGAACGCGAAAGAGATAGCTTCTATAGCCCCAGCGCCCCACACCCTCCCTCACTTTTGGCGCGAGACAGATACCGAGATAAATGCTATGGTCATAGCAGTAGATGGGCTGGGGACTAAGCAGGCAATGAGTGGTAGTGGGAAGAACCAAAGAGGGATAGAATAGAGACACAACACACACATCCCTGAGAGGTAGGAGCAAATGACTATCTTAACGTTAATCAACCTCCAAAATAACTAGCCCAGGTTCTGTCTATTCATCATTCACTGGCCCCCGCCCCCCTCCATACACACATAAAACACACGCACCCTTTCCTTGTTTATATAGGCATGTAATAACACTGCACTCAGACTCAAAAGTGTTGAAAATCCAACACTTTAGAGAGGCCATTCGATGGAGCACAAGACTAGTCCAGAGACACCACCACAGTCAGGAGAGAGAAGGTCCTCAAAGCAGAGACCACAGTCCAGCGCCCATTCCCTACATGTCCTGCCTCCGAGGGGCCCTATACAAAATCAGGAAGCGTGACAGCGCCTCTTTTGTTCGCACTCAACTATTCCCAGGGCTAGAAACCACAACCTATGCATTCTGGCAGCTCGACAGACAGAGACAGAGGGGTGAAAAGGAGGGCATTGATTATTACCTAACCGAGGCGATGTGCTGTAATGTTACTGCTGTAGTGGTCAGGCTGATTCTACAGCCCACCACACACATTCAGCTGCTATTAGAAAAAATGACTTGTGTCCTGTTGTCCAACGGAGGCAGGGACAGACAGAGACTGGGAACGGTGGCCAGAAGGAGGAGCACAACAATCTTAATGCTTTATGTTAAAAATCTGGTATTTGGACATGGGCTCACCCACTTGTTCTCTCAATTACATTTCAATTCAAAGGGCTGTATCGGCATGGGAAACATATGTTATTATATAGTTGTCTACCTAGTCTGTCTATCTACTGTAGCCTCTCTTATTCTCTCTTTCCATCAGTGTGGTAATTTAGCCATTGCGCTTGCATGGTGGTGGTGGGTGGAGAGAGAGACTGATAAGTGAGGGTTTGAGCTGTCGCTTCATAAGGATAAAGAACAAGGGATAGAACCAAAGAGAGCCTATGTGACAACTATGGGGTCTGCAGGGGATTAAAAGGGGTGCGGGGAGCGGGTTAATACCGCTCTGAGAAGCCTTGATGGTATGCAGGGGGAGGGAGATCTTCAATGGGAACGGAATTCAAAAAGATTGCAGCAAGTGTCCCGACTCCCGACTACAACTGGGAAGCAACTTTATACTGTGAAGCGCTGCGGAGTCCGAACAAAGGAACATCTGCTTACTGACAAAGCAGTCAGACACCAGCAACGGCTCTCCAGCTGGGATGCAATTGGCTTTCAGATTGGTTTAAAACTAGCAACATGTTAAGAAATTGAGGAAATATAGAGAGAATAGAACGTGAGTTAGGTCAGATTTATGGCAGTACATTGTTGCGTTTTTTTAAAAATATAAAACATATTTAATTGTTGTCAAAAACGTCATATGCACATCGTATTACACATTGGTACCTCTGTTGAAGAGGTTTACACTATGTTGCACGTTGTAGTCCCAATTAGTGCTATGGGAAGTAATACAATGTGCAATCCTTTCTGTTTTCAAAATACAAACCACAGCCCTAGAGATCAGTCTTTCACAGTTCACTTACACATGCACAAGAAACACACTAACCACACTCTTTACATTTCTGTATGCAACGTTTTGCCAGGGTGAGGGTAAATAGACACAGCTGTCAGAGCTGAGGCCAGTTGGGCCTCCTCTCCTGTAACCTCTGATACAACTATTCACCAGCTCCATGGTTACATCACAAGTGCTAAACCTACTCTTACATCACTGCTAGGACAACTACAGTAGGCCTACTCCTCTGACTCCTGGCACGCTTCCAACAACACTACTGACATTATCATGTTGTGCTTACATTCATGTTACATTTTGTCCCACTGCCATACCTTGCCCTTTGAATATGGGAACTAGGGTTCCCACTGGGAAATGTTATCTTTGACCCCGTCTTGTCAGACTGGTCTCAGGCCACAGCTCCCTGGTTCAGAGTGGTTCTAGGTTCTACTAGGCCCCGGGCTAGGTAGTGCTACACTCGTTGTCCAGGTCTGGGGACCTTTTGACGGGTTCATTATTCTCAGCGATGGGGTCTGTCTGGGGCCAGATGGTTGTGGTGTTTAGACTAACTGGATTAGGATTATCTCCATATTCGACAGGCGAGCTGAGAGGCCAGCTCCCCACCATGACAGGACTGCTGCTTCATAATATACTCCCCCACAAACAACACCCAGTCACTACTCTACAATGGGCATCTACACTATTTCCTCTATTGAGATTTGCCAAGAAACAGTCAGAGCTTGATATAGTAATTTCACTGCATAAGGGGTGAAATTCCTACTCTTCTGGGAACACATTACTGTTTCTTTTGTATTTAAATAGAACAAGTTGATAGAGTTGCAAAGCTGAAATGCAAAACATGCATGTATGTCACAAATTAGCCCGGGCCAGATGTAGACAGACAGCGTGTTCCAGACTGAATCATTCCTATTATGTAACATTGGCCTTGGGATGAGACAGAGTAAGAGACAGTAACGGAAGGGGGCTGAGATTCTGGCCTATATCATAGAGGACTAGAAATAACAGAAATATGGACCTGAGGGAAGGGCTGGAGTCTAGGAAGAACCCGTTGGTGAGAAAAAGATAGAGGAACTGGGAGACAAGGAGATGGGATCAGAGATGGGAGAAACAAATAGACAGTGAGACAAAGGGATAAATAAAGCGAGAGAGAGTGACAGTGGTGTGTGTGTGTGTGTCATGTAAAACAGGCAAAAATCTCCTCTTCTCTCTCCCTTGACTGCAATCTCAGTCACTTAAAAATAAAATGAGGGAAAGGGTGTGTGCTAAAAAGTGTTGATGTTGAGTAATACATAAATGAAAGTAGGTCCACCTAGCGATCTCTCCATTCTCCAGATGAACTTCTGCTATTATTTTATAGCTATTTTACTGGAAAGAAACTGCAAAACACAAAGTCCCAGAAAACCTCCAATCTGACACTCAAAGTAGACACAAGATAAAGTATAAGGGAGAGGCAGTCAAATTGGTGATTGCAGCACCATAAAGATGATATAATACAAAGACCAAAGACAGCCGCATGTTTAACAACATCTAGGTCAGATGGGCTCTGACCTGATAAGGAACCGTTTCAACAAGACCTATTGTGCTTTTACGGTCGGCTTCCTCTCTGAATCACTATGTAAAGACACTATGTATACTCTGCATAACCAAGCCAGTGAGAAGAATACAGGGGAATGTAATGACTTAACATGGCGGAAAAAAACATTGCCCAATATCTCTCTGAGTTAAAGTGCAGAGGTATGGAATGTCTCATGACAGCTGAAGGAGGGTATATTACGAAACATTCATCGACAAGAACAGAGATACACTTGTTCAGATATTGCTCAATTTGAAGCCTAATGTTTACTGAGGTGTGTTGCAATCGTCACACCACCTTTTCTGGCCCTTGAAGTTCTTTATATTATTTGCATTTATGATGGTGGATACCTGGCAGGATTCCTCATAGATCTGTTCTCTGTGCTGTTCTTGGAGGAGGTTGGGCTAACGTTTATGCACTGGGTTAGCCAGACTGATTACTATTAAGCTCAGTGATGAGGAGGGAATCTATCTATTTGGGTAATCAATTGTGTGAAAATGAACTGCAAAGGAGCCTAACACACACATGCGTGCGCACACATATACACAGACACAAAGTCAAATATAAACACATACACACAGAGGGTAGCGCATCATAGAGGACTGTTTGCTACCCCAGAAAACTATCCTGCAGCCTAGTACAACACACACACTAATCTGTCTGTTCTCTCTGAGCTGGGATACTATTGACCATTGACAAAAGAGCAGATACAGAGATGCTTTCATACAGGGGCCTCTGCTCTCCCATTGTCTCCTCTCTGATATCAGGCCACTGACCCTTGCCTGGTCATCCTGTTAACCACAATTATCAAATTAACCACACATAGTAAATTAACCACAGCCCATTCAATCAACCATTAGCATCGCCAAGCTAGCCCTCCTAGTCATTCCCTATTGTATGTGAGCTGATTTGCTGGGCTGAACTCTAAATAGATGACAGTTCCCTCTACCGCCAGCTGACCGAATAATCAATTCTCCACAGCCCCACCCTGATCAGACATACACACACTGTGGTCTGACCACCACTAGAGCTCACATAGGCTGCGTTTAGACAGGCAGCACAATTCAGGCAGAACAATTCAGATCTGATCTAATTGGTCTTTTGACCAATCAGAATCAGATAGGAAAAAGATCTGTGATTGCTCAAAATACCAATTAGTGTGGAAAAAAGATCAGAATTGTGCTGCCTGTGTGTAAATGCTGCCATACACATTGATTCAGGATACACAGACCTCCATGACACATACAGTACATGATATGCCCCACACAGACACATCAATGACTTCACACCACCAGACACATGCAAGAGAATTGACACGCATGCAGTTTGGTAATGATTAAAAGAGTTGGGTTGTAATGGGGATAACTGTAGAACACATGTGAGAATGAAACATATTTGATCTTTAGCACACACCCCTAGTCAACTCCTGAACATGTGTTTGGAAGTGATCACACCATGCAGTATTTCAGAGGTTGCTGTGTGGGCGTGCCTACAGACCAGAAAAAGCAGTTGGACAAGACAGTAGAGTTTAACCGTCAGGGGCCCCAACAGAGATTGTCTTACATCACCACTTCCTACATGGGAAAGATCCTGATGCTATGCAGGAAAAGAGACACACTCTAGACGTATACTTGACTTTTCTTAACAGTGTTTACACATGCATTTTCACTCATCGTTATTACTATCATTAGGTACTGCAGTAACATTTGGAAAACCACCTCCAGTGACTTAGTAAATCTAAACACTGTGTGATGTGTAGTTTTGCTTTATGCCCAATTGCATAACCACTAAATCAACACACAACTGTTTTGTCAGAAAAGTGGGTTCTCTAGAAAAAATATATTGCTTCCCCATGACTCACTTGGAATGGCTGGTAAGATGGCAATGATAAGGAACAATGACAAGACGTCCCAACACACAGGGGCACAGCTTAAACCAGGCTGGCATATTTATTCAAAATTAAAGGTTAACAAAGACTGTTCTCAAACTGTAACTGAAAACAAAACACTGTCCCTAACTGAACCTAGAGTTAGACTTATGAAACTAGCTGGGCTGCTACCCAGTTTACCAGCTTCACTTGTAGTCCAGTTTACTCCTTCCTATGGAGAACGTAATGTCTGCAGCCTAGCTTGCTGCAGCCTACAATGCTGGTTGTGAGACGTGGCTGATGCTCCAACCAGTGGCTTTACCCGGCCACATCGCCGGGGTAGCCACAGTGCATTATTCTGTATATGTCATAACAATTATAATCAGGTGAGTTGGCTAAATATCTTGGACCAGGCTAACTCACAACCATATGAAATAGAGAATTGCAGCAGCTCTATGCAATGCATTTCTAACTGAAAATGCTCTCGAACGTTCTACCTCTTTGAGCAAGCCCATATACACTGAGTGTACAAAACATTAGGAACACATATTTAGTTGCACCCCCCCTTTTCCCTCAGAACAGCCGTCGGGGCATGTACTCTACATGGTGTCGAAAGTGTTCCACAGGGATGCTGGCCAATGTTGACGCCAATGCTTCCCACAGTTGTGTCAAGTTGGCTGTATGTCCTTTGGGTGGTGGACCATTCTTGATACACCCAGGAAACTGTTGAGCATGAAACCTAGCAGCGTTGCCGTTCCAGACACACTTGGTCTGGTGCGCCTGGCACCTACTACCATACCCCGTTCAAAGGCACTTAAATATTCTGAATGGCACACATACACAATCCATGTTTCAATTGTCTCAAGGCTTAAAAATCCTTCTTTAACCCGTCTCCTCCCATTCATCTACACTGATTTGAAGTGGATTTAACAAGTGACATCAATAAGGGATCATAGCTTTCACCTGGTCAGTCTATGTCGTGGAAAGAGCAGGTGTTCCTAATGTTTTGTACACTCAGTGTAGAACACATTCACAACTGAATGGAGACAGAGAAAGGATGCCCCTAGGGTTCAGTGAATGCAGGTTAACTACCAACCGTCAACAGTTGGACAAAGGGCTGCGTGGTGTGAGACGGTTGAGGGTGTGTCTGACTGGTCTATCAGGCTGCTGTGCCATAATAATCCTAATCCTCATTCACTGTGTGCTCCTGTTCAGGACAGGTTACTGACATCACCAATGGCAGCCTGGGTTACTTCACTGAGGAAGAAACTCACACAGGGTAAAATTATTGCTTCAGAATTCTTTGTGGGCCCTAGTTAAGGCTAAATCAAGAATCAAACAACATGCTGTTCCATCTTGCTATGCTAATGAGAGCTAGGTGCTAATTGGCCTTGGATGCTTAGCTAAGTGCTGCCTCATTCTATGAGCGCTTCTCAAGCATAACATAACAGAACCAGCTGGATGGCACACGACACCTAGCTACACTTTATGGGTGGAAGAACAAAGGACCAGGTGCCAACAGACTCGTCACAAAACATACACAAGCTGAGTGGGTTTAAACCTACAGATCAACTGTACTCTTTCTCAGATTTACCTGCCTAGGAGAAGAAGTGTAGAATTTATGACCAACTGCTATGAAAGCAGAGACAGAGCTCCTTTCTTACACCAGCTTCTCCACTTGACCATTCACAGCATCTTTTCCTTTTACAGTCAAGGTTCAAACCACTCTCCACCATGCATGCAGGGGTAGATAGAGAGCAAGGCCTCTCAGTCACTACATGCTTGCTTATAATAGGACGACTGAACCCATCTCAGGGAAGCAGCTCACACAGACCCCCTCTCCACACACCAGGGACTGTTCTTAATTCTAAAGATTGTGTGTGTAACCTAGTTTGAGAGCACATCAGGTGCCCTGCATGCAGCAGCCACTGCAGAGGGGAGGATCCTCTGAGGTATCACACATTTCAAGGACACAGTCCCTCTAAATCAAGCTTCTGCATACTGCAATTTGACAAGAGCATGAAAGTTAAGCATGGGACAAAGTTCAAACAAATACTACCTTCAAAGTCAATACAACAACCTTTTTGTAAAATCTTTTATCCTTCTAAGAGAATATGCATGAGATGCGCTTTCTCCATAGAGTATGGTGTCTACAGTTTAGGGTCACAACAGTATCATCCTATGGGAAACTTTTGATGACATGGACTGAGAAAATGTGTGGTTTGATACAGGTTTCTATGGAAATTGATAAAGAGCATTTGAAATGGAATAGTCTAGCTGCTAAATCAGAATGTTCTGAGACATTTGATCTGTATTGCAGAAGTGCGTTTATGTATTCATGATGAGTCGCCATGTCATGCTGATTATTTTCAGTCTTTTAATCATGATCTAAATATTTATATTCTTTATACAGTTAATACATTGCATTGTATTGGGTATATGTTGTGAAATTGTTAAGATATTACTTGTAAGATATTACTGCACTGTCGGAGCTAGAAGCACAAGCATTTCACTACACCTGCAATAACATCTGATAAACACGTGTATGTGACAAATTGTTATTTCGATAAGAATACACTGCTTCAATTCCTAGCATGTTAAACTATACTGTTGCCATAATCTGATAGAACCATCAAAAGGACAAATATCACAATTCTATGCAAATGTTATCCAAATTTAATGTATACACAAATCAAATCGCAAACCAAGAGGAACAAGCAGTCAAATAGCATGCGTAATTATAAAGTACAGCAGTGCTACTTTGACATTTTTTATACATTTTCTAAAACAAAATAGAAGCTCCCTGAAGGCTGTTTTAGAGAAGAGCAAAATTCATGTCTCCTTAACAGAGCAATATGCTATTATTTACAGAACAATTTGTACATCAAAATAAACCAGCCACGAAGAAAACAAACAATGAGTCACTCACTTCCTGTGTACACAAGGTGTCACACTAAACTTCCATCAAAGTATGCATTGATCATTCATCACAGAAATAAACAGACTTTTCTAACCTAGATACACAAGACAAGGCTATCAAGGGAACTGGACTGACAAACTACGAGACACTTATGACATTTGGAAGTAAGTTTCATTCTGGTTTAATCACAGCATCCTCTCACCCGTTCCTGTGAAATCTACAAATATCACCATCAATGCACACCAGGAATAAACACCACCACATGTCAACTACAAGTCAACTACCGCCTTGTCATCACTCAATGTGCAAAATCAGAAAACATGAATAAAACCAGAAATGTCCTTAACGCCAGCCTCCCCACCATGGGTTCACAGGCTCTGAGAGATCCACCTATCCAAAGCATAATGAATGAGGCATTTCGTCCATATCTTTTTTGCATACAGCATTTGTTTGAGAAAAAGTCCTAGCCTTTTGAAAGTGGCAGTTTGCTTATAGAGAATTGTCCTTGGCCTTTTAGAATGAGGCAGTTGATTTGTTAAGAGTCCGTTGCATAGTTAGTTTCTATCCTAAGGAGCGTTTCAGGGCGGCTAGCCTGCGGAGGAGCTGCTGCTGGCGTGCTTTGAGGCGTTTCCTCTCCTGGGCCTGGTGCTTCTCTCTGCTGTGCAGCTGGAGCAGGTACTCTGTCGCCTGGGTCAGGATGGCCACCTTTGGGGGTCTTGGCCGACTCCACCAGGCCCGGAATCTCGTCCCGCAGGGCCAGGAAGCGAGAGCGAAGGTCGTTTCGCCTCTTCCGCTCCAGGAAGTTGTGGTTCTTCCGGCGGTCAGTGTCCTCAGCGTCGGAGCTCTGGGGGCTATCTCCAGAGGACCCTGTGGGGGAGATGGAGGCTGGGGAGTCTGACTGCTGGCTGGAGTCTGGACAGAACCGTTTACTCTGTGGTTCTTCATCGTCCTCCTCCTCATCGTCGTCCTCAGGGTCGCTCTCAGGGGAGGGGCTGCATAGTTGTGCTGCTGCCGGTGGACAGACATGTGGGAAACGCTTTGGGCAGGGGTCAGCGCGGACAGTGATGGTCACAGCCTTACGGCTTCCCAACAGTCGGGCTCGGCTCTGCTTGCTTTCCACAGTCACCACATCAATCTCCTCATCATCATCATCTGTTACATCAAAATAAACCACAAATCATTACACAGTTCCCTCACTTCCATATCGAGGAGGCTTAAAGCCTCAGACTTCTGACAGCACAGGAAAATTATCTATTGAAGGAATGTGGTAGTAAGGGTCTTAAATAGTTTGGGCGAGGTGTTCTGGGGTTGATCAACTATTAAAGGACAATCTATATTTTCATGAGCAAAGCAGAAGACCTGCTTTGGCTTAGTGTTAACCAAGATTTTGGTCATTCATGTCATGCATGCTGAAATTATTTTTGTTAAGTTAAATGGTGAGTATATTCACCAACAATTTTAAATCGGGGGGGGGGGGGGGGGGGGGGGGTACAAGCAAGGGGCTCATGCTGATTTCAGAGGCAGAAAGAGTTGATCATGAGGCCTGGCGCCACGTAATAAATCACTAAGAACCCCACCTCCCGCACTTTGTCACAATTCTAGGAGAGAAGCTTTGGTGCGCAAAGCTTGTAGGGGGGCTTTTTTTTTACTAGGCCTACGGCGGCTGTGACCTAAGCATTTGGCTGAGGAAAAGTTACATCCTTTGAAAGTGAGATACAGAGATAATAGTTTGTGCTGGAGATATGGGCTTAAGTAAACCTGAATACTTTGACTCAGCGAAAGTCAACATCCAGTCCCTAGTGTGAGCATTCCCCTGGCTGCCTCCCCTTGACGCATTGAGTAAGCAATCAGTTTTCTTACCAGAGGAATCGGAGCGAGACTCAGAGCCCTGATGACGCTGGTTTCCTACAGCTGACCGCTGGGAAGGTGAGCACAGCCGCTGGGTCAACGCATTCTGCCACAGTGCTGGGCAGTGGCGCATCAGGTGGAGTCAGCAGAGTGCACTGCGCTTTGCTAACAGTCGCAAAGTTCTGGGGTGCTGGTGGGGAGAGACGAGCCTGGGCTGCAGCTGACAGCCGCTCATTGACTTTCTCCAGGTGCTGACTGGCCGAGAAACTACTCCACATGCAGTCCTGGATAATAATGGAACTCATGTTCGCAAAAAGCTCCTCTGTGTCAGGTCCTTCGCACTCCTCGTCCTGACCCAAGACCTTGGACAGCCAGCCAAGCTTGTCTCCCGGGGTAAAGTGCATGGTACCACCAAATGTCCTGGTGGGAGACATGGGAGGGGTGGGCAATAGCTCGAACTTCTTCCATATGTCCTCACTTGGTGCAGTTGACTTGTAGAAGTCCTCCTCTTTGTCAAGGTCATCTAAGAAATAGTGCTGATAGCGGTCGTACTCCATCTCCCAACTGTCACAACGTGATACTCTGGAGTTTATTCCAAGCATGGATGATCACACTTGACTCCAATATTGGAGAAAATCTTCACACTACCTAAAGAAGCAAAGTAGTGCGTCAGTCCTATTCTTTGAAGATTTCTGCTACATTAATACTAATCTACACATTGTCTTTAGGAAACACAATAAATCATCTTTACACAAGGATAATCACTTTCCCATCCAATAATGTGCCTTTAAACATGGTTATGCAATCATCAATATTATCCAGGTCCTTTTTAAACATTGTAACAGTGCATTCTAATCTAGCCTCGTGCTGTCTACAAATGGGACTAAATTAATAATTGATTTCATCCGGTGGGCGGTGATAACCTGGCCTTGTCTCAACATATTCAGTCTATTACGTAAACTAGATTTATGCCCCGGTTTTAACCTTAAAAAACAACCGAGAAAAAAACAAGACTTGTGCACAATTCCTTACAGGTAATTGCGTAATAGGCCAATGCCCACTATCGGCTGCCTAGGCTAGCCAATGGGCAGAAACTTCAATTTTTGTAGGTGTGCTGCTTGGTGCCACATTAATTGCCGAAAGCGCATTTCCACAAAGCAAGTAGGCTAGTCTACTTCACTGAAGTCGGTTATATTCGCTTTGTCTGGATGTTAAAACATGAACGGATAGTAGCCAGAGATTTACATAATTAAGTTCCATCTTCTGAGATATTGTAGGCCATCTCTTCATGAAGTTAGGTAACTTAGCTAGCTAGATTAGTTGTCTAAAACACTCACCGCTTTCTCTAAGGATCACAATCCGCAATTCCCGGCACCGGAGTCTACTCCGTATCAGCTGGTAGACTAGTTGAAACTCCACAAAGAAAATGGGTAAAAACCGTAAGAGATCACTCCCAACGAAATGTATGAAAACAAAGTTTAAGTTCGGTAACTATTTCTTTCAGCAGGGTGTGTGAAAAAGTGGTTCAATTGATTCCGCCCACAGTCTGGTAAATAGTAGCCACACAATGCGTTTTTCGCGCCAGTGTGAAGACGATAAAGTAGGGAGTAGATATCTGCACTGGCGCTAGATCCGGGTAAACCCCTAGGGTCATTAGCATAAAAGGCACTCCCAGTTAAAACTACACGCAAAACCACTACAATTCATAGGTCTTGGAGATGCAAATCCCTATGGATTACTGTTTTTGTGGTTGTGAGTTTATTGTACCCGCTAATGAAGTCTCCATAGAATAGAAAAATGACAGAGTGGATGAGATGATGCCTTCTTGTCGATCGAGGAAATTATATGTAGGCTATTCAGTACTGCAATGGTCAATAACTTGCTTTTGGAAAACCTACAACTTTTCTTTGCATCCATAAAAAAAAATGGTTTATTCATTGATGTGTTCTAAATCATATTGTGGAACAGCTTGATTCAGTGCCAGATGGGGAGTTCTGAGTGAAGGGTGGCTTGTGTCTTTACACAGCTCCCTGTATGCCTCCTCTTGTTTTAGTGATGCATATAATCCCTATGATCAATAACAAATATTGGTTATCCTGGGGTGAGGATAGGTGTGTGCTAACCCTGATGCCTGACTTTATTTATTTAATCTGATGAACCAACTGATGGTTGAATAAAAAAATCCCTCTCTCATAATCTCTCAAGATACAGTCCTTCATGTGTCCATGCCAGATAAAGTAGGTATCAGTTGATTGCCCAAAAAGGGGTGAAAAGTGATAAGCAAGCTTTTTAATGTGGTGTTGATCACCCTTTTTGCATTCTACAAGACAAGCAATGGGAGGACATTGGGCAGATCCAACACTTGACTAAAGACAATGTAAATAGTTGTGCAGTATATGCAAGGGACATCCATCTATTTGCAAACCATTCACACAGTGGATATTGGAGATTTCAGATGGGGGGGGGGGGGGTTGCAATTTTGTGCAGCTGACATGTGATCTGTTTGTGATTTTAGACTGTTAAAAAGTAGGTCCTTGGATGAACAGGAGCTTACGAACACAAAAGAACCAAACACAACTGAAAACATTTACGTCATTTAGCAGACACTCTTATCCAGAGCGACTTACAGTTAGTGAGTGCATACAATTTTTCATACTGGCCCCCCGTGGGAATCGACGACCACAACCCTGGCGTTGCAAATGCCATGCTCTACCAACTGAGCTACACGGAACAGAAAGATACAAAGAATGTTTAAGTAACTTTTCCTATTTTCACCTTACAGGACATTTCAGATTGAAATGCTCGTTACCACAGTGAAGAGATGAGGGGAAGACACAGGAGGATGTTTCAAGCTTCCCATTAATAGAAAATTATGGGTTTTCTCGTTTAAAAGTGAATGTTTAACCACTTCTGAAACAAATTAGGGGTTTTGTTATTTTAAAAGTTTAATGTTTAACCACTTCTGAAACATAATCCTCTTTTTAAACCCATTATGAAGTCTTTTTAAATCTTCTGGTAAAATAAGATACAATGGCAGAAGACTGCTTTGTGAGGTGCTATGGCTGTGGTAGCAACAGACTGGCCTGGGTTCATTTGGCTTCATTGCCACAATTAAAACACAACATTCTGTGAAAAGGAAAAACGTTTGAACACAGGGTAAAGCCACTACCAGGAATGATGAAGTAGACAGACAAGCCCATTTTATTACAAACTGTGCTGATGCCGATCTGGGGTGCAGTCAGTGAAGTTGAGAATAAATGGTGAGTCGGATTCTGGCCTTTCACAGGGTTTGGGTCAAAGGTCACCAACGTCTGCCGAGGAGACAAGACAAGGTCACCATCACAAAACACTGTCCCCTTCACTCCTCCACCCCTCATATTGATCAGAACGGACCTTGGCGTACTCTATCTTCTCCCTAATGATATATCTCTGTATTAGAGTGGAGATTCCCCACAGGACAAGTTAATGACATTGATTAGTGATGGACATCTGTTGTGAGAGACGAGCCTGAGGTCAAACACACATCTACCCTGTGGTGTCACCACGCGAAGCCAGAGGGAACGACGTTCCCAGCGGGATCCTCAGGTCACTGTCACAGTGTGGCTCCTGTCCACTCCTGCTGTCCAAATTAAGATCCATGGGGTCCTGAGCTCACGTGATTCACTGTGAGTCCGCTTGTGTCCCTGAATGTATCACATGTAACACCCTTGTCTTTATGCACTAATAGGCACACTTGTCTTTTCTTACTAGCACTGAGTTTGTTGATAGCTGCTTTATTGAGGAAAAGTTGTACTTACTTATGCCTGTGATATGTGGTTGTCTCACTTAGCTATCTTAAGATGAATGCATGAACTGTCAGTCGCTCTGGATAAGGGCATACGCTAAATGACTAAAATGTAAGATGTAAATGTAGTTATGAAGTCTGCATGTTGAACTGATTGTGTGGACTAGCTCATCTCCAAACCCTACTCAGGCTCATCACACTGTTCAAAGAGGACCACCCTCCAATCTGTTACTTCTGGAGAAATGCATCCCCACCACTAAGAACAAAAGCCTTACGGACCCATACAATTCCAATAAGGGCCTTTACTCCTCCCCTTCATTCATAAGGAATGAAAATGTAGAATCTTTCCTCAGCAGGGTTATTGTTGGCGTAACAATGCGTAACACTAACAATAGCCTCATGGGGGTCAGAGTAGCATATGTGTGTGAAGAGGAGGAAGACATGGGGAGGGGGTGCTGTAGGGGGTGAGGGAGGAGACTCACCTTTGGCGAGAAGTCAAGCGGTGCACATTTAACACCCACACTCAGCCACCCATAAAGAGATGGAAGTGTCCCGTCCCTCCGTCCTGTACCCTCCCATTACCCATTCCCCATTTGACACCCTAACCCCTGACCTTCTCCTCCCACCCCAATAGATACCATCAAAAACAGATTGAAAGGTATCCTTTCACCCTCTGCTTAGAGAAAACCTCATAGAAAACGTATTGCTCCCAAGGGAGGTATTGCACCTTATTCTGCCACACCCTCTAAGTAGGGTGTGATCTTGATTAGTATGGGAAATGGAAAAGGGGATACCTAGTCAGTTTATGTCTCCCGAGTGGCGCAGTGGTCTAAGGCACTGCATCGCAGTGCTAGCTGTGCTACTAGAGATCCTGGTTCGAATCCAGGCTCTGTCATATTCGGCTACGACCGGGAGACCCATGGGGCGGCGCACAATTGGCCCAGGGTAGGGGAGGGAATGGCTGGCAGGGATGTAGCTCAGTTGGTTGTGGGTTCGATTCCCACGGGGGGCCAGTATGATAATAATAATGTATGCACTCACTAACTGTAAGTTGCTCTGGATAAGAGCGTCTGCTAAATGTTGTGCTGTTAAATTTAGCGTCTGCTAAATGCTGTTTATACAACTGAAATGTGTCTTCCGTATTTAACCCAACCCATCTGAATCAGAGAGGTGCGGAGGGCTGCCTTAATCGACATCCACGTCTTATGGTACAACCATTTATAGCGTGGTATGAATAATTAATATTAAAATCTTGAAGATTTGATTGGAATCATCTGTTTGGATAGATACATGCATCTGTTTGGATAGATACATGGGTAACATAGTTTTTTATCTTTCTGTGTAAATAGACCACTACGCTGATAATTCATAGAGTACCACACAAGAACACAAACATCAGTTTACATTTCCACTAGCAGAAAATAAGAGCTGAATATAGTGGTCGTTCCAAAGTGTCATAAATCATAATTTTGCAAAGCTAGAAAGGTACTTTTGGAAAATGTTGCACATTAGAGAGAGATTTGTAATTGAAGTCTCAGTCAGTCAGAAGTCATTGTTTGCAGCTTACACCAAGTGATATGGTGCATGTTATAGACAATTATGGTAACACAAATCATAGAAAAGTGTCACAGAGAAAAAGGTAAATGTATAAAGGTAGAGATGTCTTCAACTTGGTGTCTGCATTGGCTGAGTTTGACTGCCATCTGGTGTTGATTATTGGTAAACACTTGTATAAAATTTTATACTATTTTCACAAGCATGTGGTAAAATGTCACAAGTCTTAGTACAACACTCAAAACAGATCCTCAAAAACGCTGTCTTTTCTAAACTTGAAGCACATTTTCAATTGACTAAGTACAATACACAAAATCAGAGTAACTTTTCCACCAAACCTAATCAGTGTTTCATCTAGAAATACCTTTCATATAATGTAATTGCCTTTCACAATGCAATGCTCACAATATTTTTCATATGATTCTCTTCTCATTTCTTTAAATACATTTGACCATCACTTAATCCAACTGCGCTTAATGGTTAATCACTTAACCGTTTGGTAAACCTATAGATTTTTAACTGGTTTGTCTACTATATATGGATTTTGAGAACTACAGAAATAAAATGTGTGTTTATAAAGTATAAACATCAAAATTACATGTATGATACATGATGACCATACATAATGACTACTCGTTATTGCTAATGGATTTCAACATGGAGCAGGATAGACAGCAAGGGAAAGGAAGAAATAAAAGCGCTCATGGACAAGGGGCCGGTCAGAGAGGTGGGGATGGTCCCCATCAAAGAGGCCAAAGAGGTGGGCATGGGCCCCGTCAAAGAGGTGGACATCAGAGAGAGGGAGGCAGACGGCAGGGAACTGTTGTGTCTGATGAAGTCCAGGCCATTGTCGTTGACCATGTGGTAAACAGAGGCCTTACCATGACTGAGGCTGCCAGATTAGTTCACCCAATTTGAAAAGATCAACTGTCAATTCGATCACGAGAACATTTAGCCAAGAAAACCAGTAAGTCTGTAAGATATGCACTATGCTTTACCATTACATTTACAGTAAATTACATATTGTAAGGCATGTAAAGTCACAGAACATGTTACATTATTCTTACAGTATGATCTATTGACAGTATACTCTGTTCTTCCCTCAGAATTGACAGAAGACCCCATGGCGGTGGCCATGGCTGTGTGCTGACCGACCAGCAGGAGTGGGCAGTGGTGGAAATGGTGAGGGCCAGGAATGACATAAGGCTGTCCGAAATAAAGCAGGCCATTGAGGAGAATTATGACACCTTTGCCAATGTAGCATCCATCAGCTTACCAACAATTGCCTGCCTTTTGAGAGAAACAACGGCCTGGTGATGAAACAACTGCAGGCCGAGTATGTTCAGGTACAGCAATATATACTGTATTACTGTTACTATTTGATGCACATGCTACTTCACAATATCATATTGGAACTATACTGTAAAAAGAACTAACCCAAATATATGTTTAGAGGGTGATGGTGCTTGATGGTGCTGTGAACCATCACAAGTATATCTTTGTTGAAGAAGCGGGCTTCAACCTGGCCAATATTCGGCACTGTGGGCGGAACCTCATCGGCCAATGGGCGATAGTCCAAATGCCTGGAGAACGTGGGGGAAACATATCCATGTGCGCAGTTATCTCTGAAGATGGTGTGGTAGGAAGAAGGCTATTACTTGGATCCTACAACGCTGCACACCTCATTGTGATTCCCAATGAAATTGATGAAGCCTGTCAAGGTGAAGGGGTCACCTATGTCGTTGCGTGGGACAATGTCAGGTTCCACCATTCAGAGGTGGTTCAGGCATGGTTTCGGGCCCATCCCCGATTTGTGACCCTATACCTGCCCCCATACTCTCCTTTCCTCAACCCTATTGAGGAATGTTTTTCAGCATTGAGGTGGAAGGTGTACGATCGCCATCCCCATGAACGTGCCACCCTCCTTCTGGCCATGGATGAGGCATGCGACGACATCAATGCAGACAAATGTCAAGCTTGGATTCACAATGCCAAAAGGTTTTTCCTGCGTTGCATGATTAATGGGGACATTCATTGTGATGTGGATGAGAATTTATGGACAAATGCTCAAGATAGGCTTGATTCAAATTCATGTGTGCTAAGCGTTCTGTTTTATATTCATTCATTTAATTTGTTTCATATAATTTCTTACATTTCATTACAGACAGTACACCTAGGTTGCAATTATATTAGAAAAATATTTTTTGCATGAATGATTGTAGAGGATGTCTTCATTGATCACACCTTTGATTACACATTGGATAGATATTATGGAAATTATAGATTTTCTGTCAATTTTGTTGGGTAATGTAAGTCTGTTGCCTAATGTGAAAACGGTGTAATCTACTGTAATTTACAGTACTGTAGCAGTTCTAAGGGCGATTTGAAACACCTATCTTGCATTGTTTGCTATTGGATTAACTTGTAGTTAAAACTACTAAATTGAAAAGATATCATTATGTTGTGTTTTGGTGATTAAACCAATGTTCTCATTACATTTCACAATAAACATATATTTTGAATCAATGGTTGTGTGGTAGAGATGTTTACAATCCAAATGAATGCACAATGACAGGTTTTGAATGACAGACTGGCTGCATTACAAGTGTGACCAGTTTGAGTTTTGTACTAAGAGTTGTGAAAATGTACCACATACTTGTGAAAATAGTACCAAAGCGATAAAAAAAAACGAATGTAGGGAGAGAAAATGACATGCATAGCATAGCATTCCATTTACATAGATAATTATACCTATTTAGATGTATTTTATTTTCCCCCATTATTTTCTGAGACATCGCCATATTGGATTGTGTAAAGTAAAACTGCAATTACTGTGAAACTGCCCACTCTCTCAGCCAAGACTTATTTTAGAAATGCCATCGATGTCCAAGAGATGGCGACATTAAGCAATTTTCTTCACTGAGACTGTGGGCATTATTAACAGTTATTCTCAGGGTTGATTTCTCATTCACACTGTCTGACACACTAAAACACACACACGGAGGCACACATGCAAGCTCACGCACGCACACACACACACACACACACACACACACATACACACACACACACACACACACACACACGCACACACGCACACACGCACACACGCACACACGCACACACGCACACACACGCACACACACACACACACACAGGGACTGCATTAAAGTCTGTTACGTGATAACAGCCCCTCCTCCATAACAACATTTCAGTCCCACTGTCCATTCCCCCTCCGTCCATGTGTGGTTACCCCCGATGCTTCCCTCTCTCTCTTCTGTCCTCTAGATCAGCTGATGTCTGAAATAGAAGTGTTGCATCTGTGGTGTGAGGTGGGACAGGGGGTCGGACCTAACACCACAATAATTACAGTGTCAAACGGTATGCCTCCCATTCTGTACAGACACACACACCACGCTGCTTCTCCATACGGAAAGACTTAGCCTGCGGCACAGAGATCATACCGCATGCCTGTCACTCACTCACTCACTGGCATTTCCATTCAGCTTGAGTTTCCTAATAGAACATGATCACATGAGGAGGAAGTGTATAGTTGACATTGGTGCTCTGAAATCATAGGCTTTGTGTTGACAAGCACCTTACAGACTAGGCCAATGTGCATTCTAGTGTAAAAAGTATAATCCGTGTTGAATAGGAGTCTGAGCCAGTCAAAGAAATAAAAACAAGGAGCCTTCTGCAAATAACGTTACCAAGAAAACCACAGGAGCTATAGGAACACAAGATGTTCCCCTACAAGGAGCCATCCTTTTCATGAAATCATGGTGCACTGGACAGTATAAGGCTTGTCAGCCTACATGGTTACAGCGGGGGTTATACCATTATATAAATATTACGGTAACATGAGTCCCGGTTTTGCGGCGTAGGGTTGTTAGGGAAAGAGGGTGTATGATTTCAGATCCCCACCCCCACCAAGTGCTCCTCAGACTCCTCAGGTTTGAACAGGATGGGCACTAAATACCCGACTCAGGAATAGAAAGCAAGCTGAGGTCTACTGACCAGATCCCCTCACTGAGTTCATCTATCTAGATGGTGTGTTTGGTATTGACCAATGAGGACTGTACTACTTCTTACACCTTTGAGGATCCATTTCCAGCTGTCTCAGCTGAGTCCCGTTATGATTTTTTGCTGTGTCACAGGCAATGGCCAAGGGACCAATAAAAACAGTGACACTCAACTTGTAGATAAGCAGTGACCACATGCTATGTTCTTCTTGACCTCAAATAATGGTGTTTAGGATTGATTTCAGTTTAAATTCATGCTGGCAGTGATGCTGCACTATGTACCAGGACCATGTTTATCACAGGTGTGAACAGCTAGTCTCTAGATTCTTCATCAGTGGGTCCTGGGAACACTAAAGTGGAACTAGCTGAACGGTGCTGCCTGTCTCTCAGTTCTATTTATAGACACAGTCATGTGAGACAATGGTATTGCATCTTTCCGCTGACACATTGACTACTGTGGAGACTTGTAATGTATGTAGGATACACTAACACCGAAGAGGGACATGCATTGGCGTGAAATCCTATCAGCGTGTCAGTATGTATCAACATAGGCAATAAAACTCATCCCATTAGCCAAGCTCAAACCCTTACTCAGTTAGGCCTTTGTGTGTAGAGAGGCTTTGGCTTAACAGTGCTTTTTGACCAGAACTGGCGCCTCCGCTTGACAAAGCTTCGCTCCAAAAGATTGTGTTTCGTGGGCATTGGCATAGACGTTAACCTATTAAAGTAAGTACATACATTTTGAAAATGTAAAAAAACGATATATTATTATGACTTTCGATCTGTGGCCCTCACGCCCCTTCTGGCCAAATGCGTGGAAAGGGTTGTCAATAAGCACCTTACCCTGTCCATAGCAGATCAACTGGACCCTTTACAGTTTGCCTATAAGGCACAGAGGGGGACTGAGGATGCTACCCTGACCTTGGTGAACATGGTGGCTAGTCACCTTCAGCATGCAAAATCATATGCACACATTTTATATATTTATTTTAGTTCAGCTTTCAATACAATGCAAATACACACACTGCTGAAACGACTACTGGACCTGAATGTCAACGGAGGCCTAGCAGGTTGGATCAACAAATTTTTAACTGACCGCCCACAGAGGGTCCTCCTGAATGGGACCCTTTCTTATGGACTGACCCTGAACACGGGGGCGCCCCAGGGGTGTGTCCTTTCACCATTGTTGTTCTCTATCTACACTAATGAGATGAAGATCCAAGGAAACAATGTGAGCCTTATCAAGTACACGGATGACATGGCTCTGGTGGGACTCTTTCTTAAAGATGCTACGTCAGATGGGGACAGCTATTTTAAACAGGCCAACAACCTTCAAGAATGGTGTCGGTCAAGTGCCCTCCACATCACTGTGGAAAAGACAAAGGAGCTGATCATCAATGGCAACAACTTGCCAATGTCCCAACCACTCTCTCTGAACGACCAACCAGTGGAGGTGGTTGAGTGTTTCAAATACCTACAAATTGATGACAAGCTGAGTTTTACAGAGAATGCAGAACGTCTTTTTTTAAAGCAAGCCAGCGCCTGTTTTCAGAAAATTGAAGATCACAATTCCACAATAAAAAAGGGTGAAGGGGATCGGTCTCTAATTTGTCTTTGTTTCTGATTTGTTTCTAAAATGAACATTATCTTTTTGTCCAGTTGTGAGCTCTCCAATCTGTTTTATTTAATTGTCACTGTCACATGATATCAGCCACGTGAACCTATGTTGCAGCTTATCGTAATGGCATGCATCACCAATGCGGCCTTAGGCCTACAGTATGGCTGTTATGATGAGTTTCTAGGGTATCAAGTGATTACGAATGTAAGGATGTACTTAGACACTTTTGATGGGGAGTTCATATAAGATATTTAATATGGTACCATGGTTAGTTATACAGACATAGCCCTGCCTCTTCCAACTTCCTAACTCCAGAACAAAGATCCACTCTCTCTATATATAAACTCTGTTACAAGTCTCTCCACGAACATCTGGTAAACCTCCATGGGCACTCCCATTCTTTGATGTTATTACTCTTTACCCCCAAGTCATATATCCTGTCCATCAATCATTTCTAAGATCAACATTAGTAACCTCCTTTGACATAACGGAATGTAGACTGTGGCAGCAAACCACTTATCTACTAACTCTCCCCTGGTCCACACAATACTATGACATTTACATTTACATTTACATCATTTAGCAGACGCTCTTATCCAGAGCGACTTACAAATTGGTGCATTGAACTTATGATAGCCAGTGGGACAACCACTTTTTTTTATGGGGGGGTGGGGGAGGGGGGGTAGAAGGATTACTTTGATACTATTCCAGGTATTCCTTAAAGAGGTATGGTTTCAAGTGTCTCCGGAAGGTGGTCAGTGACTCCGCTGTCCTGGCGTCGTGGCGGAGCTTGTTCCACCATTGGGGTGCCAGAGCAGCAAATAGCTTTGACTGGGCTGAGCGGGAACTGTGCTTCCATGGAGGTAGGGGGGCTAGCAGGCCAGAGGTGGATGAACATAGTGCCCTCGTTTGGGTGTAGGGTCTGATCAGAGCCTGAAGGTAAGGAGGTGCCGTTTCCCTCACAGCTCCGTAGGCAAGCACCATGGTCTTGTAGTAGATGCAAGCCTCAACTGGAAGCCAGTGGAGTGTGTGGAGGAGCGGGGTGATATGAGAGAACTTGGGAAGGTTGAACACCAGACGGGCTGCAGCGTTCTGGATAAGTTGTAGGGGTTTAATGGCACAGGCAGGGAGCCAAGCTAACAGCGAGTTGTGGTAATCCAGACGGGAGATGACAAGTGCCTGGATTAGGACCTGTGGCGCTTTCTGTGTAAGGTAGGGTCGTACTCTGCGAATGTTGTAGAGTATGAACCTGCAGGATCGGGTCACCGCTTTGATGTTAGCGGAGAACGACAGGGTGTTGTCCAGGGTCACGCCAAGGTTCTTTGCACTCTGGGAGGAGGACACAATGGAGTTGTCAACCGTGATGGCGAGATCATGGAGCAGGCAGTCCTTCCCCGGGAGGAAGAGCAGCTCCGTCTTGCCGAGGTTCAGCTTGAGGTGGTGATCCGACATCCACACTGATATGTCTGCCAGACATGCAGAGATGCGATTCGCCACCTGGTTATCAGAAGGGGGAAAGGAGAAAATGAATTGTGTGTCGTCTGCCTAGCAATGATAGGAGAGACCATGTGAGGATATGACAGAGCCAAGTGACTTGGTGTATAGAGAGAATAGGAGAGGGCCTAGAACTGAGCCCTGGGGGACACCAGTGGTGAGAGCACGTGGTGCGGAGACAGATTCTCGCCACGCCACCTGGTAGGAGCGACCTGTCAGGTAGGACAAAATCCAAGAGTGAGCAGCGCCGGAGATGCCCAACTCGGAGAGGGTGGAGAGGAGGATCTGATGGTTCACAGTATCAAAGGCAGCAGATAGGTCTAGAAGGGATAAGAGCAGAGGAGAGAGAGTTAGCTTTAGCAGTGCGGAGAGCCTCCGTCTCAGTTGAATGACCAGTCTTGAAACCTGACTGGTTTGGATCAAGAAGGTCAAACTGAGAGAGATAGCAGGAGAGTTGGCTAGAGACGGCACGCTCAAGAGTTTGGAGAGAGAAAAAAGAAGGGATACTTGTCTGTAGTTGTTGACATCGGAGGGATCGAGTGTAGGTTTTTTGAGGAGGGGTGCAACTCTCGCTCCATTGAAGACGGAAAGGACATAGCCAGCGGTCAAGGATGAGTTGATGAGCGAGGTGAGGTAAGGGAGAAGGTCTCCGGAAATGGTCTGGAGAAGAGAGGAGGGGATAGGGTCAAGCGGGCAGGTTGTTGGGCGGCCAGCCGTCACAAGTCACAAGATTTCATCTGGAGAGAGAGGGAAGAAAGAAGTCAAAGCATAGGGTAGGGCAGTGTGAGCAGGACCAGCGGTGTCATTTGACTTAATAAATGAGGATCGGATGTCGTCAAACTTCTTTTCAAAATGGTTGACGAAGTCATCCACAGAGAGGGAGGAGGGAGGGGGAGGAGGAGGAGGATTCAGCAGGGAGGAGAAGGTGGCAAAGATCTTCCTAGGGTTAGAGGCAGAGGCTTGAAAATTAGAGTGGTAGAAAGTGGCTTTAGCAGCAGAAACAGAGGAAGAGAATGAAGAGAAGAGGGAGTGTAAAGATGACAGGTCCGCAGGGAGTCTAGTTTTCCTCCATTTCCGCTCGGCTGCCCGGAGCCCTGTTCTGTGAGCTCGCAATGAGTCATCAAGCCACGGAGCAGGAGGGGAGGACCGAGCCGGCCGGGAGGATAGGGGACATAGAGAGTCAAAAGATGCAGAAAGGGAGGAGAGGAGGGTTGAGGAGGCAGAATCAGGAGATCAGAGGGAGAAAGATTTAGCAGAGGGAAGAGATGATAGGATGGAAGAGGAGAGAGTAGCTGGAGAGAGAGAGCGAAGGTTGCGACGGCACATTACCATCTGAGTAGGGGCAGAGTGAGTAGTGTCGGAGGAGAGTGAGAGAGAAAAGGATACAAAGTAGTGGTCGGAGACTTGGAGGGGAGTTGCAGTGAGATTAGTAGAAGAACAGAATCTAGTAAAGATGAGGTCAAGCGTATTGCCTGCCTTGTGAGTAGGGGGGGGACGGTGAGAGGGTGAGGTCAAAAGAGGAAAGGAGTGGAAAGAAGGAGGCAGAGAGAAATGAGGTTAAAGTCACCCAGAACTGTGAGGGCTGAGCCATTCTCAGGAAAGGAACTTATCAAGGCGTCAAGCTCATTGATGAACTCTCCAAGGGAACCTGGAGGGCGATAAATGATAAGGATGTTAAGCTTGAATGGGCTAGTGACTGTTACAGCATGGAATTCAAATGTGGAGATAGACAGATGGGTCAGGGGGAAAAGAGAGAATGTCCACTTGGGAGAGATGAGGATTCCTGTGCCACCGCCGCGCTGACCAGATGCTCTCGGGTATGCGAGAACACATGATCAGACGAGGAAAGAGCAGTAGGAGTAGCAGTGTTTTCTGTGGTAATCCATGTTTCCTTCAGCGCCAAGAAGTCGAGGGACTGGAGGGTAGCATAGGCTGAAATGAACTCTGCCTTGTTGGCCGCAGAACGGCAGTTCCAGAGGCTGCCGGAGACCTGGAACTCCAGGTGGGTCGTGCGCGCAGGGACCACCAGATTAGAGTGGCAGCAGCCACGCGGTGTGAAGCATTTGTATGGCCTGTGCAGAGAGGAGAGAACAGGGATAGACAGACACATAGTTGACAGGCTACAGAAAAGGCTACAATAATGCAAAGGAGATCGGAATGAAATTAACTAAATATCTGGGAAAGCGAGAGAGCGGGGCCTCCCTCACTTACGTTTCACTGAAACACTCAAATATACATTACATGACATCACTACAATGGCAGTAGTGGCCTTATGGGCATGTGCAATGCACCCTTGTCACACATTGTTTGCTTATTGTTGAATTAACTATATGTTCTCAATTGTATATGAGGTTAACTATAATTTTCTACATTACTTTTTCTGACATATAAAATTGTTTAGTGCATATCCAACCCTTGTATAGTAGGTACAGTACAGTACATGAAAATAAGAAGCTGACAATTTATAGGGTAATTAAAATGTTAAAAAAAGGAAAATAATGGGGCGGGGGGAGAGCATTGTAATTTTAACTTGTTTATTTACTGA
>CM072237.1:22426528-22451185 GCA_036851935.1 Coregonus suidteri
AAAAAAAAAAAAGGCGCCCCCTGGGCCACGTGGCCCCAGCCACAGAGCGAGTTTTTCACCCTTCCGCATAGACTGAAAATGTCGCGCATGCGGGAAACCACGCGGCTGCCCCCCCTGGCTTACATTGGCGGTTAAATGTAGGGTTTTTTACCACTTTTTGTCCCCCCCAAAAACTTTTTCCGTTTTTCCCTCTCTGTAAAGTTGCGTCTTTCGAATCGGTTTTGAAAAAAAAAGGTAATACACTCTCTAAAATAATAGTATTTTAAATTTAATGAAAATATTTGAATGGTAAATATATTTCGATATCGGCCGACTAAAACCCCACGAAGGCAGTCAAGAACTGGCTTTTGTTATGTTCTTCTTTAAATATCTGACAGATAGTTCCACCCCCCTGTGGGCCGTCAGAAAGAGGCGGGGTTTTGGTTTTAAACTTACCCACCACGTTGGGCTCAGGCGGGTCCCACCCCCTTGGCGTTTCACTTTGCCGGGCAAGTTGTTATCTTTACAATTGCCCGAGTAGAAACCTCAGAATGTTTGGTTTTTTTCATTGTAGCAGAACACATGTCCTTGCATGTGGTTTTGTTATGTTGGCGTCAATTCAATCTGGTACTAGGAACAAAAGAGGTCAATACACGTCTTCTAAATAGTAAATATGATGTTCGTCCATATTACGGTCCACTGAAATAACCACGCAGGGCCACTCAGAGAAACTAAGCGATTTTTCGGGAGTTCTTCTTAAAAATACTCTGACAGAGATAGTTTCCCTGCTCCTTGCTGGCCAACAGAGTAGCGACCTGAGGCGTGGTTATAGACTTACTCAACAAATCCCGGACTTGGCGCACAGGGGGGTGGGTCCCAGCCCCTTGGCGCTCCCACTGTTTGCCGAGCGGTCTAGTTGTTTTGCGACTTCTCCAGAAAGTCAGCACTTTTGCAGTTACACGTCCTTGAAGGTTTTTACAGATCACAAAGAGCAGTGTAGTTCTTATCTCCCCTACTCCTAAAACAGCTCCTCACATTAATCACAGTGTTAGGTTAACAAATTTATATCAGTACAGTACATAAACCCTTCCATGTGCTTAATCATCAATGCATTCCTTCCAAGTAGTCATCACATCCAGCTATGAGAAAATAGATCCCCCACAGGTTTAACAAAGAGGGAGTGTGTGTGTGAGTCACAAGTCTGTCCCTCAGCCTACCCCTAACGGTTCCTCACATTAATCACAGCTTGTTATGTTAAACAATCTATATCAGTACAGCACAAACCTATTATGTTTAATTATTAATGTTATTCTTTTCTAAGCTAGGCATCACATCTAGTTGTAAGAAAATAGATCCCCACAATCCCCCCTTTCACACCCGTGGGTGTGAACCAAAAATAAGGAAATTTCAGGGAAATGTAGGATTCCCCTTTTGACACCCACTAGGGTGTCACTCATTAAAATACAATACAAACAAAAAGAATCACACTTTTATTAATAGGCAATAACGATAATAAAAAGCCTCCATCCTTCCATCTACACCCTAACTTGTACTAGGTTGGCTACCAGCCACCAAGGAACTTCAAACCTTCACATAAGGAAAGACAAACATTCACAATAGTTAAAATGGATTTATAAAAACATAAAAACACACAAACAGGAATTTTGATTCCCCCTTTAGACACCCACTAGGGTGTCACTCCACCACCTCACCAATAGCAAACCAAGGGTCATCCTCAGTCAGCTTCATCTCAGTGTCTGCATCTCCTTCTTGAGCCCCTAGGAGGGGCATCATACCAGCCGTATGCACGACATCTGTAACAGACTTTCTCAAACAAGGAATTACACAGGCAGCACAGCACATTAATATTAGAAACACAACTACTAGGGTCAGAAATCCAGTAACCACCAGTGCAGCATACTTACCAAACCACTCCCCCAACCAGGAGAACAGTGTCAAGGTAGATGTAGGTGGGTGTGGTGGTGGAATCAGGCGCAGGACGCAGAACGTTAGTCCAACAGACTTTAGTAGATGCACACGAAAAACAATCACAAACAAACGCCCTGAGGCGAAACTCCGCACGTAGGCGAAAATAACGGGCGCACTAACAGGTGCGACAAAAACACTCCAAACAATGGAGATATAGCTCAACCGAGCAAACAGTAGAAATACAGCCTACCGGCACGACAGTAAAACAATCACACACAACACTAGACAAACACAACGAGAACTTATAGGACACTAATTACACTAAACGCTAACAGGTGTAACCACAATCAGACAAAAGCAAACAAACATAGAAACATGCAACGGTGGCAGCTAGTATTCCGGAGACGACGAACGCCGAAGCCTGCCCCGAGCAAGGAAGAGAGGCAGCCTCGGCCGAAACCGTGACAGTACCCCCCCCTTGACGCGCGGCTCCAGAACGTGCGCTGACTCCGGCCTCGGGGACGACCAGGAGGACGCGGAGCAGGGTGTGTTCGGGTGCCCACGATGGAATTCCGTCAGGAGAGACGGGTCCCAAAATGTCTCTCCTCGGCACCCAGCACCGCTCCTCCGGCCGTAGCCCCTCCCACTCCACTAGATATTGGAGGACCCCCCCATCCGACGTCTCGAATCCAAGATGGACCGCACGGAGTACGCCGGTGCCCCCCTCGATGTCCAATGGGGCCGGAGGAGTCTCCCTGATCTCACTTTCTTGGAGTGGGCCAGCTACCACCGGCCTGGAAGAGACACATGGAACGAGGGGTTAATACTTTTATAAAAAAAAAAAAAAAAAAAAAAAAAAATATGCCATTTCGCAGACGCTTTTATCCAAAGCGACTTACAGTCATGCGTGCATACATTTTTTGTGTATGGGTGGTCCCGGGGATCGAACCCACTACCTTGGCGTTACAAGCGCCGTGCTCTACCAGCTGAGCTACAGAGGACCACAACTACTCAACAGGTAGTTGTAATTTGTAACACACCTCGTTCAACTTCTCAGGACTTTAAATGGCCCTACAAACCGCCGACCCAGTTTCCGACAGGGCAGGCGGAGGGGCAGGTTTCTGTAGAGAGCCAGACTCGATCACCAGGTGCGTACACCGGTCCCTCACTGCGGTGGAGATCGGCGCTCGCCTTATGACGACGGAGGGCCCGCTGCAGGTGGACGTGTGCAGCGTTCCATGTCTCCTCCGAGCGCCGCGCCCACTCATCCACCGCAGGAGCCTCGATCTGGCTCTGCTGCCAAGGTGCCAGAACCGGCTGGTAACCTAACACACATTGGAAAGGGGTTAGGTTAGTGGAGGAATGGCGTAGGGAATTCTGGGCCATTTCGGCCCAGGGAACGTACCTTGCCCACTCCTCCGGCCGGTCCTGGCAGTATGTTCTAAGAAACCTACCCACATCCTGGTTCACGCGTCCGCACACCGAGCAGGAGGAAACATAAACCCTCACATCCCTCGCCAACGTGGGCCACCAGTACTTGGCACTAAGACAGTGCACTGTCCGGCCGATACCAGGGTGTTCCAGAGAGGGGGTGACGTGTGAGCCCAATAGATCAATCGATCCCGAACCTCGAGCGGAACGTACTTCCGACCCTCCGGGCATTGAGGTGGACTAGGGTCGGTGCGTAACGCCCGCTCGAGTTCAGCATCGACCTCCCACACTACCGGTGCCACCAGACACGACTCCGGCAGTATGGGAGTGGGCTCCAAGGACCTCTCCTCCGTGTCATACCGCCGAGACAGTGCGTCTGCCTTACCGTTCTGTGACCCAGGGATGTACGTGATCTTAAATGTGAACCGGGTCAAAACATATTCCACCTCGCCTGGCGAGGGTTCAGCCTCCTCGCTGCCCGGATGTACTCCAGTTACGGTGGTCCGTCAAAATGAGGAAAGGGTGTTGAGCCCCCTCAAGCCAGTGCCTCCACACCTTTAGGGCCTGTACCACGGCTAACAGCTCCCTGTCCCCCCACGTCATAGTTTCGCTCCGCCGGACTGAGCTTCTTGGAATAAAAAGCACAGGGGCGGAGTTTAGGTGGCGCGCCGGACCGTTGCGACAGCACGGCTCCTATACCGGCCTCTGACGCGTCCACCTCTACCTGAAATGGCAAAGAGGGATCCGGATGCGCCAGCACCGGAGCCGAGGTAAACAGGTCCTTCAGCCTCCCAAACGCCCTGTCCGCCTCGGCTGACCACTGCAGACGCACCGGACCCCCTTCAAAAGAGACGTTATGGGAGCTGCCACCTGTCCAAAACCCCGGATAAACCTCCCGGTAATAATTCGCAAACCCCAAAAACTGCTGCACCTCCTTCACAGTGGTTGGCATTTGCCAATTACGCACGGCTGACACCCGGTCTACCTCCATCTTCACCCTGTCGCAGACAACTGATAACCCAAAAAGGAGACCGACTCCTGAAGAAGAACAGACACTTCTCTGCCTTGACATACAGGTCGTGCTCCAACAGCCTCCGCAACACTCGGCGCACCAGGGCCACATGCTCGACTCGGGTAGGCGAGTACACGAGAATGTCATCGATGTACACGACCACCCCCTGTCCCTGCATGTCCCTGAAGATCTCATCCACGAATGATTGGAAAACTGAAGGAGCGTTCATCAACCCGTATGGCATGACAAGATACTCGTAATGGCCCGAGGTGGTACTAAAGGCTGTCTTCCATTCATCGCCCCCCCTAATGCGCACCAAGTTGTACGCGCTCCTGAGATCTAATTTAGTGAAGAAACGCGCCCCGTGCAATGACTCCGTCATGGTCGCAATCAGCGGGAGTGGATAACTGTACTTCACCGTGATCTGATTGAGACCACGGTAATCAATGCACGGGCGTAATCCTCCATCCTTTTTCTTCACAAAAAATAAACTCGAGGACGCAGGGGAAGTGGAGGGCCGTATGTGATCCTTGTCTCAGAGATTCGTCTATGTACGTCTCCATAGCTCTCTTCTCCTCCTGAGACAGAGGATACACATGGCTCCGTGGGAGCGCAGCTCCTGCCTGGAGGTCTATCGCACAATCTCCCTGCTTATGGGGAGGCAACTGTGTCGCTCTCGACTTACTGAACACAATCGCCAAATCCCCATACTCAGGGGGAACGTGCAATGCGGGCACCTGGTTTGGACTCTCCACCGAGGTAGCCCCTACGGAAACGCCTAAACATCGACCCACACACTGGGCAGACCACTCCATCAGAGCCCTCTCCTGCCACGAAATAGATGGGTTATGGGTACTCAACCAGGGCATGCCCAGCACCACTGGATACGCAGGCGAGTCGATCAGAAATAGCTGGATCATCTCCTGATGACCCCCCTGCGCACACATCCTAAGTGGCGCAGTGACCTCCCTGATCAAGCCCGCACCCAACGGACGGCTATCTAGGGCATGAACGGGGAAGGGAACGTCAACAGGGGAGAAGGGGAATCCCTAAGGCTAAAAAAACTTCTTATCAACAAAATTCCCAGCCGCGCCTGAATCTACCAGCGCCTTATGCTGGGAATGAGGTGCTACCTGTGGAAAACGCACAGGTATACAGAAAATGTGCAACAGAGAGCTCTGGGTGAGTGGGGCGCCTACTCAACTGGAAGGACTCCCCAGTGCGGGACCTGTCGTCCTCTCCCCTAGGAGGCCATTCCCAGCACCTAGCCGCGGTGTGTCCTCCCCGACCACAGTTGGTGCAGGAGATGGCCCCCCTCGTAAGCCGACCCCTCCTCTCTCTAGCGCCAGCACCCCCGAGCTCCATGGGGCACGGCTCGGAGGCGCTGGAGGGTGAAATGGACGGACCCCCCTCGGGACGTCCGCGAGTAGCTAGCAGGGTATCCAGCCTGATGGACATGTCGACCAACTGGTCGAACGAGAGGCTGGTGTCCCTACAGGCCAGCTCCCTACGGACGTCCTCGCGTAGACTACATCGGTAGTGATCGATGAGAGCCCGCTCATTCCACCCTGCATCCGCCGCTAGAGTACGGAATTCTAAGGCAAACTCCTGGGCACTCCTCTTCCCCTGCCGGAGGCAGACCAGACGCTCCCCCGCCCCTTTCCCCTCCGGGGGATGGTCAAACACCGCCCTGAAGCGGCGGGAGAACTCGTCGTAGGTGATGGTGTTAGGGTCGATTCTCCTCCACTCTGCGTTGGCCCATTCCAACGCCTTCCCGGAAAGGCAGGAGATCAGGGCGGACACGCTCTCGTGTCCCGAGGGCGCCGGGATCACGGTGGCCAGGTAAAGCTCCACCTGGAGAAGGAATCCCTGACACCCGGCCGCGGTTCCATCGTAGGCCCTCGGGAGCGAGAGTCGAACTCCTCTGGGTTCCGGAGCGGGAATGGGCTGACTTGCCGATGGTGCGGGCAGGGAGGATGGCGGTGGAGGAGTCCCTCGGTTCTCCCAGCCTCGGATGGTGGTGATCACCTCCTGTAGTGCGGACCCCATCCGCAGGATCTGGTCATTTTATTCGCGGACCCTGTCCTCCAACGTCGCCGGTGCTGCTGCGGCTCCTGCTGATTCCATCGAGAAAAAGGTGTGTGATTCTGTCAAGGTAGATGTAGGTGGGTGTGGTGGTGGAATCAGGCGCAGGACGCAGAACGTTAGTCCAACAGACTTTAGTAGATGCACACGAAAAACAATCACAAACAAACGCCCTGAGGCGAAACTCCGCACGTAGGCGCAAATAACGGGCGCACTAACAGGTGCAACAAAAACACTCCAAACAATGGAGATATAGCTCAACCGAGCAAACAGTAGAAATACAGCCTACCGGCACGACAGTAAAACAATCACACACAACACTAGACAAACACAACGAGAACTTATAGGACACTAATTACACTAAACCCTAACAGGTGTAACCACAATCAGACAAAAGCAAACGAACATAGAAACATGCAACGGTGGCAGCTAGTATTCCGGAGACGACGAACGCCGAAGCCTGCCAGGGCAAGGAAGAGAGGCAGCCTCGGCCGAAACCGTGACAAACAGTCCGTTTCCCTCCATTCCAGCCATGCTCTTCATTTCAGCTGATAGTTTATCTAAACCAACTAGGGCTTTAGAGATACTCCCGTCAGGACTGGTATTGTTAGGGATAAACGTACAACAATGGCTTACCATTCTATAGACACCACCCCTTTCTGCCTGATCTAGAGCCAACCTCTTTTTACTAAGTCATAAGAGTGAGATGGCGGATAATTGTTCAAAGATCCCTTTTGTTGCATCCCTAGTCCAGCCAATAAATCGTTGTTGGTCGTAATAGATATAATTAATCCAATCCACAATTTTGCTTGTCACCCACCAAAAGAAACGTGGTAGTAAACCCTTCCCCTAATTGTTTCATAGCTCGGTATCCATCCGATACCCCCCTTGGTATCCCAATCGCATCCATCTAAATAGGGCTATTCTCCTTCTTGTTAAAACTCCTCCTACATCTGTTTAATCCTTGGTTCCTGGTGACTAATTCTAACTAGCTGAACCAGTAGAACCAGGGCGCACGTATCTAGCCACCCTTTTGGAATTCTCTGCCTTATACTGCCTTTACTGGCACACTCCCACCACACATCGGTTACAGGGGCTGTAAGGTAAAAAATTCTCTCCTGTGCTTCCGAACTTAAGTCTGTCACATTACTACTATCTCCAATTGATAATTGGTGATGTCTTTGTTTCTCTTTACCCCCCATCTGGATGTTCAGTCCCGCCCGGTCTCATATCCCCATCCCCAAGTGTGTTTTTAAACACTTGAGTCTAGGAACAATCCGCCGTGGGGGCCGAACACGAATACAGTGGGGGAAAAAAGTATTTAGTCAGCCACCAATTGTGCAAGTTCTCCCACTTAAAAAGATGAGAGAGGCCTGTAATTTTCATCATAGGTACACGTCAACTATGACAGACAAATTGAGATTTTTTTTCTCCAGAAAATCTAATTGTAGGATTTTTAATGAATTTATTTGCAAATTATGGTGGAAAATAAGAATTTGGTCACCTACAAACAAGCAAGATTTCTGTCTCTCACAGACCTGTAACTTCTTCTTTAAGAGGGCTCCTCTGTCCTCCACTCGTTACCTTTATTAATGGCACCCTGTTTGAACTTGTTATCAGTATAAAAGACACCTGTCCACAACCTCAAACAGTCACACTCCAAACTCCACTATGGCCAAGACCAAAGAGCTGTCAAAGTGACACCAGAAACAAAATTGTAGACCCTGCACCAGGCTGGGAAGACTGAATCTGCAATAGGTAAGCAGCTTGGTTTGAAGAAATCAACTGTGGGAGCAATTATTAGGAAATGGAAGACATACAAGACCACTGATAATCTCCCTCGATCTGGGGCTCCACGCAAGATCTCACCCCGTGGGGTCAAAATGATCACAAGAACGGTGAGCAAAAATCCCAGAACCACATGGGGGGACCTAGTGAATGACCTGCAGAGAGCTGGGACCAAAGTAACAAAGCCTACCATCAGTAACACACTACGCCGCCAGGGACTCAAAACCTGCAGTGCCAGACGTGTCCCCTGCTTAAGCCAGTACATGTCCAGGCCCGTCTGAAGTTTGCTAGAGTGCATTTGGATGATCCAGAAGAGGATTGGGAGAATGTCATATGGTCAGATGAAACCAAAAATAGAACTTTTTGGTAAAAACTCAACTCGTCGTGTTTGGAGGACAAAGAATGCTGAGTTGCATCCAAAGAACACCATACCTACTGTGAAGCATGGGGGTGGAAACATCATGCTTTGGGGCTGTTTTTTTCTGCAAAGGGACCAGGACGACTGATCCGTGTAAAGGAAAAAAATGAATGGGGCCATGTATTGTGAGATTTTGAGTGAAAAACCTCCTTCCATCAGCAAGGGCAATTGAAGATGAAATGTGGCTGGGTCTTTCAGCATGACAATGATCCCAAACACACCGCCGGGCAACGAAGGAGTGGCTCGTAAGAAGCATTTCAAGGTCCTGGAGTGGCCTAGCCAGTCTCCAGATCTCAACCCCATAGAAAATCTTTGGAGGGAGTTGAAAGTCTGTGTTGCCCATCGACAGCCCCAAAACATCACTGCTCTAGAGGAGATCTGCATGGAGGAATGGGCCAAAATACCAGCAACAGTGTGTGAAAACCCTTGTGAAGACTTACAGAAAATGTTTGACCTGTGTCATTGCCAACAAAGGGTATATAACAAAGTATTGAGAAACTTTGTGTATTGACCAAATACTTATTTTCCACCATAATTTGCAAATAAATTCATAAAAAATCCTACAATGTGATTTTCTGGATATTTCTTTCTCATTTTGTCTGTCATAGTTGACGTGTACCTATGAGGAAAATTACAGGCCTCTCTCATCTTTTTAAGTGGGAGAACTTGCACAATTGGTGTCTGACTAAATACTTTTTTCCCCCACTGTATAATGGGATTTTATCATCCCAAATTGCTTATTGACATGTACCCCACCCATTGGCTACGTCCCTAACCCTTATTCTGAATCTGACAGTCTGCCCTTCTCTGACTCCCATTTTGTAGGGCCACTCGTCCTTGACGGTCAGTATGTCGGTCGCTTCTCTTCTCTTTTACTCTAAACAATGGTAAGGGCATAGCACAATTGGTGGTGGATCTTGACATATCAAGACCATTGCCGAGACTATGATGCAACTCAAGTTATCCATATTCCCAAAAACCGCCAACCCTCTCCTGTCCTCAGTCTTTCTGCTTGGTACTACCCCATACTCACACCCTGAGAACACACTACAGTGATGATAGGTCGGGGTAGGAGATCTTCGTTAACAGAGGTGATCCCCAGACCCTATTGGTCCAGTTCTTCTCTCTAACTCTGCATGTGTTCAGTGGTGCTTGCATATGTCTTACCTTTTTGCAGTGGGTAACGTGGACCCAGGTTGCTCTTTCTGCTATTCTAATGGCAAAGGCAGTGACCAATATAACCTGATAGGGCCCTTCCCAACAGGCCTGCTTCCCAGTTTTTCTTCTTTAGGGACTTCTTTTTTTTTAAAGTATTTTGTCCTCTCCTTCGTATATATTTATTATTTAATCCTACCATTTACTATCATCCCCCTTTTGACAAATGTTTTGCTCATGTGTCAATATTACCACCTACCTAAACAATCACTTTAGGTAATATTTGGTAATTTATCATCCAATTTACCATCCCTTATTTTTATTTTATTTTTTTAGACTGTCCCTTGCTTCTTTATTGCTCTCCCACTTCCTTTGTCTTTTATGGCGGCTAAATTCGACTTTCATTCAGTTCAGAATCAATAGTAATCCAATCAATCAATCCCTTATCTTGTAAAAGCACTCATGTTTAGTTCAAACTCTGTTCTACCCCGGCTCTCCCGGGCTTGACCTGAAGACTGATGGTTGGACATGACAGGTCCATACTTAAATCTTTCAAACCTAACACAAAACCCCCTAAATTTAACATAACAACCCTTTATAACCATCATACTAGGTGTGTTGTTTTTTATTTGAAAAAAACCCAATTTGAAAAAAAACAACCACAAATAGCCAGGCCCCACTTAATTTGGTAGCTCACTTTTATGACCTAAATACTGCCTAACTTCACTACTGCTCCCCTAGCCCTGGGCAACATTCCAATGAGATAAACAATCTCTTTCTCCTGGTTATACATTTTGTTAACCTTCAATTACATCAGTAATCTAAAGATGGTAGTACACACAAAACATGATACAGATATCCCCAGTCCTAACCCATCAATAATTGTTTGTATCAATCTAATCCCTCATAACTAATCCATAAAACCACTCAAAATTCTCGAGTATACAATGATTATTTAATTGATTACCCTAAATCTACTACATGTGATCTCATCTCAAATGATCCATTATCAATTATTTGATCAACCCCCTAGGAAAATCTGTCTCCCCTCTATTGTTCCTGTCCCCCTGTAAATGTCATATTTCATTTTTTAGCCAATACAATCACGGTTACATCAAATGTTCCCTCCTTTGGCCATTTAGTTACTATCTTTCTGGTCCTTTTTTCTCATTTGTTAGAGATATTACCAATATCTTCACTATTTTCTGGGAACCTTCTCTTCATGATTGCTACTGGTGATCTGCCATCTCTACTTCTGGTGGTCTAATGTCTATATTAGGGTGTAAGGTACATTATTCTGTTGTCTTTTTCAGCTAAAACGTTTTATATCCCTCAGTTAATGGTATTTTCTCCCTAATATATCTTCATACTCTTCTTCTTTCCCTAAATGAGATTTAATCCCTTGCCTTTTGTCACGCCCTGGCTCTGGGGACTCTTTAATGTTGAGCCAGGGTGTTAGTTTCTATGTTTAGTTTTCTAGGTTTATGTTCTAGATCGTGTGGATCTATGTTGGCAAGGGTGGTTCCCAATCAGAGGCAGCTGATTCTCGTTGTCTCTGATTGGGAACCATACTTAGGCAGCCTGTTTGGCACAGTTATTGTGGGATCTTGATCTGTATAGGTTTGTGTTGGTGAACCTTTAGACTTCACGTATCGTTTTGTTGTTTTGTTCATGTGTTAAAGTACTCATTAAAAGATGTACGCCTATCACGCTGCGCCTTGGTCCGGTTCTTACGACGATCGTGACAGAAGATCCCACCAAAGAAGGACCAAGCAGCGTGTTCAGGAGCAGACACCGGGAAAGGAACTGGAGAAGTTGGCGATGTCCCAGGTGGGCGAATGGTGGTCTTGGGAGGAGATGTTCGCGGGCAAAGGGCCATGGGCAAAAGTTAAAGCCCTGGCGAGAGAGGAGGTACGGCGCCAACCGTGCCGTCGTCGGACAGGCGAGAGGCAACCCCAATTATAAATTTTGGGGGGGTACACGGCATGGACGACGGGGCTGCTGGAGGCAGCTACAGGGCGAGTTTGTGGACTAGGAGAGGAGGCCACCAGGTTACGGGGGCCATTGGTCATGAGGGGGAAGGAGAGTGTAGAGGCACGGCGAGAGGTACTGGGGTGTGTTACCAGTCCGTTCCTGATCCACGCACAAGGCCATTGGTGTGTGTTCCCAGTACGGTCCGGCCTGTTCCCGTCCCTCGCACCAAGCCTGTGGTGCGTGTCGCCAGCCCCCGGTCCGCTGGTTTCTGCTCCCCGCACCAAGCCAGTGGTGCGTGTCGTCAGCCCGGTCCGGCTCGTTCCTGCTCCCCGCACCAAGCCAGTGGTGTGCGTCGCCTGCCCGGTCCGGCCTGTTCCTGCTCCCCGCACCAAGCCTGTGGTGCGCGTCGCCAGCCCGGTCCGGCCTGTTCCTGCTCCCCCGCACCAGGCCAGGGGTGCGCGTCGCCAGTCCGGCCCGGCCTGTCCCTGTCCCTCGCACCAAGCCTGTGGTGCGCGTCGCCAGCCCGGTCCGGCCTTTTCCTGCTCCCCGCACCAAGCCAGTGGTGCGCGTCGCCAGCCCGGTCCGGCCTGTTCCTGCTCCCCGCTTACTTCTATAACCTCATTAGTTATGGTCCGATTACCCATTAAACCTTATCACATAATCAAACAACAGCACAACCTTAAACTCATTTTCTCTACTTTCTCACCCATGATGTACGTCTACGTTCAGGTGAGCAAGTTCATACGTTATACATCTAAGGTTGCTGGGGCCTCTTTCATTCCCCGCCAATAGATTAGGTAAGGCTATCAGTGGGTACTGGCCCCCTCCTACTCTCTCTCTCTCCCACTGCTTCTTCATGCTCTTCTCCCATATCTATATAGTGCCCTCTAGGAAGGGAGTTTGCTCTACTTCCTTGTTTCCTTTCCTCGCTCAAGTCTCGTATGGTTCTCTCCATCTCCTGCAGCTGTTCCGCGCCTCTTCTTACTTCCTCTTCCAATATTTTCACTTCCTTATGTCTTTCTTCTCTCTCTCTTTCCTCCCTTTCCTGATTCTTCAGTTCTGTTTGGGTCAAACCCCCATCAAGCATCAGGCTTCCCCTGTCGCCGTCACCCATCAGGCTCATACGACTTTCTTCTTCCTGTAATCTGGACATGTTCTCAACCCCGTCTCGTATAGCTCTTGCTGCTTCTAGCAGTGCCCCACAATATCCAGTGTTGGAGCCATTAGCTTTGGTGCCTCGTATGGGGGTGGAGACGTAGGCAGTTCTGGGTATAATCTTGGTGGCGGTTCCGTAGGAAACCTGGATCCTTCCTTCTTGTCCTGCTTCTCCTTATTGTTCTGTTGTTCTTCCCACATTTTCTTAAGTTTTCCCAACATTGCCAGTCCTATTCTTTCCTTCAGCCTTGCTTTCTCCATTGCGTCTGTAACACTCTGGCTCCACGGACCTTTATTCTTGAGCCAGGGTTGTTCATGTTCATTTGTTTTGGGTGTATTTCTATGTTGGGTGTCTAGGTTGTGGTATTTCTATGTTGGGGTTTTGTATTCATTGACTCCCAATCGGAGGTAACGAGTGTCAGCTGTTCGGCTCGTTATCTCTGATTGGGAGCCATATTTAGGCTGTATGTTGTCCTGTGGGGTTTGTGGGTTTTTGTTTCCTTGTTTCTTTGTTTGCTGTTAGTAGTATTTCTGTATAGAACTTCACGGATCGTCTTTTTTGTGTTTTTTCGTGGTTGCTTTAAGTAAATAAAGTCATCATGTTCACTCGCAACGCTGCGCATTGGTCTCCTCCTTCAGACGATCGTGACAGAATAACCCACCAAAAAAGGACCAAGCAGCGCGTCCAGGAGTTATGGACGCCTCCTAAAGATTTTTGGACATGGGAGGAGATCCGGGCTGGAAAGGGTCCTTGGGCACAACCGGAGGAGTATCACCGCCCTCGGAAGAGCTGGAGGCAGCCAAAGCCGAGAGGAGGTGGTACGAGGAGGCAGCGCGAAGGCGAGGCTGGAAGCCCGTGGAAGAGAGGCAACCCCAAAAAGTTTTTTGGGGGGGGGCACATGGCTTGGGTGGCTGGGCAGCAGGAAGCTGCCACAGGGAGTATAGGTGAGAGGGCTAACGGAGTACGGGAGCCATTGGCGAGAAGAGGCAGGGATGTGTGTGTGGCACGGCGTGAAGGACTGAGGTGTGTTGCCAGTCCGGTCCGGCCCGTTCCTGATCCTCGGTTGAGGCCAGTGGTGTGTGTTCCCGGTATGGACCGGCCTGTTCCTACTCCACGCACCAGGGATACGGTGCGCTTCGCCAGCTCGGCCGGCCTCTTCCGGCCACTCGCACCAGGGATACGGTGTGCGTCGCCAGCTCAGCCCTGCCTGTTCCTACTCCACGCACCAGGGAGACGGTGCGCTTCGCCAGCCCAGCCCGGCCTGTTCCTACTCCACGCACCAGGGATACGGTGCGCTTCGCCAGCCCGGCCCGGCCTGTTCCGGCCACTCGCACCAGGGATACGGTGCGCGTCGCCAGCCCAGCCCGGCCTGTTCCTGCTCTCCGCACTAGGCGTGAGGTGAGTCCCCAGGGTCCAGCATGCCCTGTTCCGGCTCCCCGCACTAGGCGTTATGGGAGTCCCCAGGGTCCAGCATGCCCTGTTCCGACTCCCCGCACTAGCCCTGAGATGCGTGTCCTCAGCCCGGTACCTCCAGTTCCGGCACCACGCATCAGGCCTACGGTGCGTCCCCAGGGCCAAGCATGCCCTGTTGCTTCTCCCCGCACTAGCCCTGTGATGCGTGTCCTCAGCCCGGTACCTCCGGTTCCGGCACCACGCAACAGGCCTACGGTGCGCCTCAGAGGGCCTGAACTGTCCGTCTGCCCAACGGGGCCTGAACTGTCCGTCTGCCCAACGGGGCCTGAACTGCCCGTCTGCCCAACGCCGTCTGAACTGCCCGTCTGCCCAACGCCGTCTGAACTGCCCGTCTGCCAACGGCGCCTGAACTGCCTGTCGGCCCAACGCCGTCTGAACTGTCCGTCTGCCCAACGCCGTCTGAACTACCCGTCTGTACAGAGCCTACAAAGCCGCCCGTCTGCCATGAGCCTTCAGCGCCGTCCGCCAGATCGGAGCCGCTAGAGCTCTCCGCCAGACAGGATCAGCCAGAGCCTTCCGCCAGACAGGATCAGCCAGAGCCTTCCGCCAGACAGGATCAGCCAGAGCCTTCCGCCAGACAGGATCAGCCAGAGCCTTCCGCCAGACAGGAGCAGCCAGAGCCTTCCGTCAGACCGGATCAGCCAGAGCCTTCCGTCAGACCGGATCAGCCAGAGCCTTCCGTCAGACCGGAGCAGCCAGAGCCTTCCGTCAGACCGGATCAGCCAGAGCCTTCCGCCAGACCGGATCAGCCAGAGCCTTCCGCCAGACAGGATCAGTCAGAGCCTTCGGCCAGACAGGATCAGCCAGATCCGTCGGCCAGCCATGAGCAGCCAGATCCGTCGGCCAGCCATGAGCAGCCAGATCCTTCAGCCAGCCATGAGCCGTTCAGCCAGGATCCGCCTGAGCCAGCCAGCCAGGATCCGCCATTCAGTCCGGAGCTGCCCCTCAGTCCGGTGCTGCCACTTAGTCAGGTACTGTTCCTTAGCCTGGTGCTGGTCCTTATCCCGGTGCTGGTCCTTAGCCCGGTGCTGCCCCTTAGCCCGGTGCTGCCCCTTAGCCCGGTGCTGCCCCTTATCCCGGTGCTGGTCCGTAGTCCGGTGTTGCCCCTTAGTCCGGTGCCGCCCCTTAACCCAGTGGGTGTAGTGGGGGGGTGGTAATGTGTAGGAGGCTAAGTAAGTGGGTAATGACTATGGTGGGGTGGGGACCACGACCTGGGCCAGAGCCGCCACCTGGACAGACGCCCACCCAGACCCTCCCCTAGACTGTTTGCTGGTGCGCCCGGAGGTCGCACCTTTAGGGGGGGGGGTATGTAACACTCTGGCTCCACGGACCTTTATTCTTGAGCCAGGGTTGTTCATGTTCATTTGTTTTGGGTGTATTTCTATGTTGGGGTGTCTAGGTTGTGGTATTTCTATGTTGGGTGTTTGTATTCATTGACTCCCAATCGGAGGTAACGAGTGTCAGCTGTTCGGCTCGTTATCTCTGATTGGGAGCCATATTTAGGCTGTATGTTGTCCTGTGGGGTTTGTGGGTTTTTGTTTCCTTGTTTCTTTGTTTGCTGTTAGTAGTATTTCTGTATAGAACTTCACGGATCGTCTTTTTGTTGTTTTTCGTGGTTGCTTTAAGTAAATAAAGTCATCATGTTCACTCGCAACGCTGCGCATTGGTCTCCTCCTTCAGACGATCGTGACAGCGTCTTTGATCTTGCCTCTGCGGGGCTTCATTCTTCCTTTCACCTTCTGCTTTCTGAGTTCTTATTTTCATGTTTCTAGTATTCTGCCAGGTTCTCTGTCTCCTGGGATTCCGTCAGTTGCAATTATACACAACCGTCTTCTATCCACTCTTTGTATAATTTTTCTCCTCTCCGTTTCCACTCCTTTCCATCTTTTCCTCCGGTTGTTTCAAGGGTGGACTTCAGTACTTTCAGCACCTGTTCCGCCTCTGTGTGTCCCGCCATATTTATGTACACGACACTTTTTTCCTTTTATCTTTATTTTAGAAATTTAACATTTTTAGGCTATGATTCTATGTCTCACTTTTAAAATATATTTTATTTTAATTTCTCTACCCTAGTATATCTATTCCCAATTGTTATTAACGGGTTATACGGTTTAAGCAGCTACAGACTTCTTTAACTCCTAATTAGTTTTCTATCAAGGTATACAGGTTTATTAATTTTAATAACCCACATTCACTCTTTTATTTCATTTGCAATCACTCTTTTATTACACTGGGATCATTCGCACTCTCATTCATACAACACCCTATACTTTAAAGTGCTCCTCCGATCTGGGTTGTACCCCTAAGTACAACTCCCTGCCGAAGCGCAACACTATAGTGTACTTTAAAGTGCTCCTACGATCCTAGCCGTACTAGTTACGGACCTTGCCGATAGCGCAACACTATCTAAAATTTTAAGTGTCCCTCTGATCCTAGCCGTACCCTCGTAGTTACGATTCTTGCCAGTAGCGCAACACTTTTAATCCAATAATTCCCTATACCCCCAGTTCCCACCCCTGGTGGACCTAGCCTGAGGATTTCAGTATTTTCCCTGGTCCTAGCCGTACCCTCGTAGTTACGGACCTTGTCGGTAGAACAATACTCTATGGTACCATGGTTTAACACATCACATTTATCACATCACATTTATAACATTCACCACAGGTTTGCATGTCACAATATGGTGCTTATCTACTCATAATAATTCGTATAATAATTCATAATTTAGTTCACTTAAATCAAACAGGTGTTTCACAAAATTAATTTGGATAAAGCCAATGTGCAGAACTTTAGTTATATAACAATAGATGTCTGCTTACCTGTTTTTAGTTGTCCGGACTCTTTGTGAAACACACCGTCCAACGACAGCGATGTCCAATCGGCCGGACAATACCCAGCGAAGTCCCTCTACCAGATCACGTCGTTGGTCACCAATTGTCAAGTTGCGTCAATTAGAATCTGATATAGGAACAAAAAGAGGTCAATACACGTCTTCTAAAATAGACTAGTATTTTAATTAATGCAAACACTTGAATGGTAAATATGATGTTCGTATATACGTGCCCACTGAAACACTACGCAGGGCAGTCAGAGAACTGAGCTATTGTTATAAGTTCTTCTTTAAATACTCTGACAGAGATAGTTCCCGCTCCCTGCTGGGCCTGTCAGAATAGAGGCTGGGTGTGGTTTAAACTTACCCAACCTATCGTTGGCACTCAGGCTGGTCCCAGCCCCTTGGCGCTTCACTGTTGCCGGGCATTAGTTGTTATCTTTACAACTTGTCTCAAGTCAGCAACCTCAGACATAGTTTGTTCTTCTTCATTGTAGCAGAACACATGTCCTTGAGCGGTTTAACAAAGAGGCAGTGTGTGTGTGAGTCACAAGTCTGTCTCAGCCTACCCCCTAACGGTTCCTCACATTAATCACAGCTTGTTATGTTAAACAATCTATATCAGTACAGCACAAACCTATTATGTTTAATCATTAATGTATTCTTTCTAAGCTAGGCATCACATCTAGTTGTAAGAAAATAGAGCCCCACATCTCTCCTACAGCGTCCATCACAATTACATGCACATGGCCAATTATGCAAATTAGATGATGACGTCATTTAGCGACTTCTAGCAACTTTTAGGACAGCCAATAGCTACTTTCCTTACTGAGGAGTTGGCAACCCTTGCCATATGCCGGAAAAAGAAGCCTTGAGCGCACAGCAAAGTTGAATACTGTGAGATTTCAAAACTTTTAAAACTATGACTAGAGAGACTCAATGAATACAGCAAAGAGCTGCTGTTTTAATAAGTACATTGTTATTCAGCACTGTCAACATTTTGTTCAACACTTTTAGGCCTATAAGCCATAAAATGTGCGTTCCTGATGTTGTGTCCCAAAGCTAGCGTTCCAACTACTTCCACTCACGCTATAACCAGCACTGTAGCTGCAATGAATGAGTATAGCAAAGTGTTTCCATAAGCTTGTGTTGTTATTATTAGCGGCTTGTCTTTTTTAATATCGAGGAATATTTCACTGTCTCTGATCGGTCATAGGAGTAACAACATGAATTGGTGCATGAGGCAGAAATAATTCAGTGTGACTTGCGTTTTGCCATCAGCTGGAAGACTGTCCTCTTTTCTCAGTGGAGTGAGGGAGAGCAGTGGGACGGTGAGTTGGGTGAGAGACAGCCTCACCACTGCTATCTCCCTTCCTCCATCCCGTCAGGCTGACCATCAGATGCAGGCCATCAGTCCAGTAAAAAAAAAAACTCAGCTGTGCCTCACAAGTATTACAACAAAATATATATTACCAGTGTAATGGTCTGAGAAGAACAACATTGACAGGGCAATTCAAGCATTGGCAATATGCAGTGATAATGTATTGGGCCTATAGCCTACTGCACAAACCTCATTGCTACATAACTGTTTTTAATAGGTAATGTTGCATAGGCGTATGTTTTTTAAGTCGTTGAAAAAAAATATGAGCGGTAGATCTCGGCTTGCTTTTTTTGGACTCAGAAAGTGATCACCAACACTGGACAATTGAGGAGGGGATAAGCTTGGTCCGACGAATCCTGGTTCCTGTTGCGTCATGCTGATGGCAGAGTCCGGATTTGGCGTAAGTCGTTTGAGTCCATGGCCCATTCTGTCTTGTGTCAACGGTACAGGCTGGTGGCGGTGGTGTAATGGTGTGGGGAATGTTTTCCTGCCACACATTAGGTCCCTTGATACCAACTGAGCAACATTTGAACAGTGTATCTGAAACATTGTTGCTGACCAGGTGCAGCCCTTCATGGCTACAGGGGGGTCTGTCCAGGTACGAGAGGGGGTACCTAATAAAACTGTATTTAACGTGTCTTCTTTTGGGACTCAGGGTCCAGGCCATATTGGAAAAATAGCTAGGCTTGGCAAGGTGAAGTAAAACAAAGGTGTCTTATCTTACACTTTTGATGAACCAAAGAAAGTTAGTCTCTGGTCTCACACACCACATGCAGAACTTTTCAAAACTAATAACACATTAATTATCTTATAAATGAGTATATGATATACTCATAAGATAATTAATCTGTCATTAGTTTTGAAAAGTTCTGCATGTGGTGGACTCAATATTTCCTTCACAAAAGACATGGACTACAGTACAGTGCAATAACTAAAATAAGCAGAACTTGTGCTATGAATGTGGAGTATTGTCTCTAGATCACAGATGATGTGCTTGACACCTGATTGAATCAATCAATCATATACAAACCATTATCTAACCAGGGGCTCTATGTGGACCAGTTTTGGTGATAAGCCAGTTGGATCAATATCATGGCAACCTTTCCTCATCGTCATGGGATGATGAGCGATCTGTCATCCTAATCTCCCTCGTCAAGGTCCAGATGTCTTGGGCTGGTCCTGGTTTTCAGCTTGGTGTAGTTTTTGTCTGGACACAAATACATTAAAGATCCACACTGGCACATTAAGGATTCAAGCTAAATATAGATGATTCAAAGCCAGTGTTATCCCTGGTGTGTCAGGTGAATTCCAAAGATTGCGAGACAACATTTAGAGGAAAAGGATACATTGAGCTGCTGAGTTCTTCCATCTGAAGGCGGAAATTAAGAACATAATCAGATTATGTAGTGCCATGTTGGGGTAATCAGAGTAAAAAATCATTAGACGGAAGTATAGGTTTACAGAACAATAGCCTACAGAATGTTACATCAATATTCGACATCTCACCACATCAATCATTGTTTCACTGTTAGTAAGCCCTAGATAAACCCAAATTTGTAAATTATTCTAGCTAATCTACACCGTGGAAAATTCATTTCACAGCCCATCTGTTTTGCTGCTACATTATTGCCTGCTGCTATGGCTACAGAGTATTCTTGGCACCCATATCTCTAATGAGCTGAAGGGCTTTCACACTACACTCACACATATTCTCACACTCACACATACACATACTGTACACTCACACATACCACACCAAAGCAGTGGATGCGAGAAATCAACCTAACAATGGACACATTTCACATTTTGGGCCTGAGGTCAAACTGTCTGGTTTGTCAGTGTCTGCTGCCTCTCCACAGCCAACTACTGTGTGCGTGGATAGGATGTGAAAAGCATGCATTATCACATTTTTGGACTGGGTGTTGTCCAAAAGACGTCAGTGTGCTGGATATTTTATATTTATTCAAGAGCATCTGCTTAGGATGTAAACATTAATGTGTGGGAATAACCACATTCTGCTTATTTACAGACAGTGTGTAAATAACCATTGCCCTTGACTACAGTGTGGTTCAACATGGCTATGATCTGGGTAAGGACAGAAATGTGGTGAGCTGTGTACTACAGTGTGAGTAAATCATTGAGTATTGTAGAGTGTTAGGTTAGGCGCTACGTTGCAGAGCAGGTGCTCCAGGTTGTGGTCGGAGGCACACTTCCGCTGGTCCTCTGACAACTCCTAAACATGGCTGTCCAGACTGAAGTGTAGCCGTGCAAGTTTCTCTTGCATCTCACACACGTGCTCCATTGCTCAAAGGAGCACACCTTCCCTGAGAGGACACAGCAAGGGTTATTCACACCTTTTACATACCTGTCTAAAATACATAACTTCCTATGTAACCATTGCACTATGGCATAATGTAAAACAAAATGGCCACATTTCCACTGAGTCTCAGTATTCACAGGGTTGTCCATGGTCATCTTACCAAAAGCCTGCAATTTACGGAGTGGAAGTTGTCGTAGAAATATTTTGACTCAAAAGTAGTCAACTCAAAAATATCTCTCAAGAGACTGGAGCTTGTGAAATCCAAAAATTAGACTTTATTATTTGCGGCGTACAAAAAGCCGAGGCACTCCATGGAACGGCTGTCTCTCTTTGGCTTAGAGCTCCTTTTTATACACAAATGCATAAATCATGTACATAGCACTATACAGTCACTCCCCTTAGGGCAAATGATTAACTTATTTAGTGCCACTCTACCCTTATCTTTCAACGTTTCCCAGATGTCACATGTGGTTTACTCCAAAAGGCCATGGGCACTTTTCCATATGAGGCCTCTCTCTCATATCTCATTATATTGGTGGCAGACCACCCTCTTTAAAAAATAATACACATACATACATGTTAAGGCATGGTTACACACTGTATTTGTCTATTTCCTTATTTAAACATGCATCTGGATTATAGAATTGCAATCATGTTTACTATATTTTAACCTTTGACAATTTTCCAACATTTTGCCTTAATGATACATAATTTAGTACCATATAATCCCCCTTTTGGACATTCCAACAATGTCCCAATAATACAAAGATTTACTTTAAAATGAATGTAAGCCTGTGCATTTACTTATCTTAGCCTTGCCATATGTGGTTTACTTTTTTTATGCATATATTAAACCAAATATATTCTCATTGTTTGACCCATCCTGATGAGGACCAGAGCCCAGTCAGGTATTGGATACAAGTCTGAAGGTTTTCTCTAAAATTAACCTCACACATTTTCTATTGGCTTTGTAACCATGCAGGCCCATCCACCCCCAGGAACAAACTCATAAAAACATTCAGGATTCCCAAATGGACAGTCCATGGTTCCTCACTTAACATTTACAAAATTTCCCATATTCACTTACATACTGTCCTGGAGCTCCCTGAAAACTGGATGTATTTCTTTATAAAACATTGCTCCCCACTTTTGTTTAGTTATAGCATTTCCCATATATCTGTTAGTATCCTAACACATTAAAATATGCAACTTGTCTTAACAATAATATCTAGGACATGCTAAGAATGGGTGTCAATATCTTTAGCTTACATAACCTTTTTCACCCATATCACAAGTATGATAAAATCAAAATAATCAATATCAAATATCTAATCCATTAATTGCAATGTCAACATCACTAGGCATTAATATTAATAAACTTATTCAGATCAATCAGTCCACTTATAATTTATATCATAATCAAATGAATTACCCCAAACAACTTTAGAATGACAAAGTCACCTTGGTTCCATCATTAAAGTTAAAACTCTCACCTTTGGCACATATTGACACTGGCAGAATGTATATTTATATTATCACAATTCTAGCATAAACTATCTCATAATGAGAATTACAACAGTCAGTAGCTTAAGCATTCCTAGTCAAATACTATAAATTTAGCAGTGTATAATACCTCCTTAATTCAAACATACTACCTCAAACTTACACTTCCTTCCTCTACCGGCCACTCAATCTTCGGGCGATCTTCATTATGTTCTTCAGATAGCATCATCGTTTCATCTTGTATTGCCCATGGCAATGCCCCATTCCAATGTCACACCTGAACCACCACACTCTACCCCCATCTGTTTTGTCCATTTGCCAACCAGTATACACCCCAAACTACTGAGAATGTTGCAGAAAAAGTAAAAATGGTCATTGACCTCTCTCGTCCTGCTCACTCCACAGGGTCTCCTTGTCACAATTCTTATGAGAGAAAAGGCACAAAAGAGAAGCAATTGATTGCTTTGATTTGATGCTGGATTCGGTCTCCTTGCGAGGTGGTGCGGAAAGGAACGCTTTACCGCCTTTTTTGTTTCCTCTTCAGCCGGGGTAAAAGGGGTTTTTTGGTTTTTTTTTTGAGGGGAAACCGTTCGGGAAACCCCCAAAATTAATCCGGCCCCATGCATTACGACACCACCCGTAGTAACCTCAGGAAAAAAGGGCAGTTTATAACAGTTTAGTTGAGTTTAAATTTTCCAAAACCCAAAAAACCCATTAACATTTTTTTACTGACAAATCCTTATGTTTCATCAAACATTCTTAAATAAACCCTTTTACTAAAAGCCCCGATGATTTTTTTTTGAGGGGTCCTGCAAAAACCAAAAAAAACGTATCGGGTTTTTAAAAAACCCCACCCAGGTTTTAAATTTTACCCTTTAATTTTCCCCAAAATTTTAAACCCCCAAATTTTTTTACTGGAAAAAATTTTATATTTTCCAGTTCCCGTTATTTTTTGGGAAAGTGAAGGGTTTTTAATACTGTTAAATTTTTTAAAGGAGAGTGGGCATATTGACTATTTTTTTTTATTTTATTTTAAATGGGAACATATTGGAATCATCTATACCAATCATTTTTAACGGGTCCTTCAAATTTCCCCTTTTTCTGTTTTTTGGTTTTGGCTCGACATGTACAGGAAATTTTGTTCACTTTTTCCCCAAAGGAAAAACTAAACCCCAAAAAAACACTTCCCCCTGGAAAACAACAAAAATTTTACATCAAAATTTTTTATCTAAGTCTTTGGGCTGTTCTCCTTTTGTCTAGATTCACCTGTCTCTTTTTTTCATTTTCTTTAAAGGGGACAATACCCCCTGGATTCCCCATACTCTTTTTGCTGGTTTCCCCACACACCAATAAAAATTTACCCCCGAAAAACCCTTCTGTAAGAATTCCCCTTGGACAAAGATCACAAATTTTTTAATTTTTAGGTTTTCAAACCCAAAAAAAACAAAAATTCCCCTTTTTTCCAAAAATTTTAAATAAAAAAATCAATTTGGGGGATATTTGGGGTTAAGGTTCCCCAACCTTTCGGGAAAACCTCCTCAATCAGGGCTTAAACCTTCCTTCATCCTTTCCTTTGGACAATTTCAATGAAAAATGGCCCCCCTTTTCCAAAAAAATTTTTAACCCCCAAGTAAAACCCCTTCTGTTAAACCCTTCCCACTAGGGTTCCACACAGATTAAAATTTTCACATCGGGTTTTGGAAATGGAAAAGACCCAAAAGGGAAAATTTAAAGGCCCCAAAACAAGACACCCCAAAAAAAACTTCCTTTTTCCAGGTTTGGGGGAAAAACCCTTTCAGTTCCCAATTCTTCGGCCCAATTTTTTCATTTTGAAAACTGGCGGTGGGGTTTTCCCCTCTTTTTGGGAGCTTTTCCATCACAACCCCCAAAGGGGGGCGAAATGGCAACTCCATCCCGGTGGCACATTAAACCACCTTTTCAAAAAAATTTGCTTGTTTAGGTTTGGTAGACAAGGAGGGGTACCGGGCCCCGGGCCCTAGGAGAAACCGGGGGATAGGGGGAAAAAAACCGCCCAGGTGTATCCCCTTTTTCAAGGGGAAAAAATCCCCCCCATTTCCCTCCTATCCAAACCACAAAAAGGAAATTTCCTAAAAACCCCAAAAAAACCCAAGATTTCCTTAAGGGATTGCAAACCCCAAAAACCTTAAAAAATTAAAAATCGAAGCCCAAAAAAAATTGTTGCCCCCTTCCCCCCCAAAAAGC